>JWZT01004745.1:48263-101680 GCA_000827895.1 Thelohanellus kitauei
CGTCATATATGGGAATGAAATTTCCTTAAATAACTTCTCATTGAAAATACAGTCTTGATAACATTAATTATTATGATTAACTCGTATAGTGTATAGAGTTTTGTCAAAAGTATTTGTAACCATAATTCTACAGTTGAATAGTTTGTTTGAAAAAGGAGATAAACTTAGCATATTTTTTCGAAGCTATAGAGAATTTTATTAACCGTTTTCAATATTATTTACATCAATAATTCGATGGACCAAATCAAATTTTCATTTTTATTCTAACAATAAAGGAAAAATACAACCGTATTTTATTAAGTTGTTGAAAATGATGAACCTATTAATAGACGAGAATTCATAAAAAGGGTTGATTGAATCCATCTTACAAAAATTTTATATTAAATTTGTCAAATAATTTAGATATAAAAAAACGGAAACTAAACATAGATTTAAAATTAGGGCCTAAAGTCTGATACCCATAAATTTATAATCCATTTTAATGTATATAAATTTGAGTTCATAGATCAACATTAACCATCTATATAGAGCATCTATTGGTGTTCGGTAAAGTATGTTTGATATAAATGACATATCTAACTCATTTTGTGTACCCAGCCATATTATTCTACCATTAGATAAATGTTCTAGTACTGATTCCGCTATATTCATGTGGTACAAGCTCATAAAATAATTGGCAGAGTTATTTCTAATGAAACTCTTGTCGTTAAATAGCATTAAAATCCATGTCATTATTCTTTGATACAATTCGTTTCTCAGAGATTCAGTAATGTACCTTGGTATCATACTTTGGAATTGATTCAACATATGGAATTCACATTGATTAAATATCGAAATTTTCAAATTAATATCTATGACCGACATTAAATAACTTTGAATATTTTCATAGAGAGATAATTCTTGACCGCCGTTAATTTTTTCGATATGATTTGAGTCACTCGCCGCCGAAATAAATTGAGCCAAGAGCAATTTAATCCATTCGAACCTTATAAAGTCATGCCCTTGATTCATAAAAAGAACCCTATAATAGAAATGATGGACAGCGTAGACTGAATGTAGTTCTGTTTATTAAAAATTATTACTAAGCATTGGATCATATCGTATCGTCATCAATATATCAAAAATAAGACGATCTTCATCTTCTGTAAGTGGGATGTTCAGAGTAACGAGGCTTTTTAATAAATATTGAATGAAATGATATTTGTCGTTAATAGAAAGTGAGACAAGAGGTTCGTGTCGCAGAGCATTGAAAAGAGATATGTGCAGATCAATTAATAGTGAACTTAACCATTGGTTTTGATATAAGTTGAACGCAGGATAAGCGATCAGAGTTAAATAAATAATATAGTTGCTGAAGTCTATTTTGTGAGAATTGAAATCTAAATCTCTCGTACATAACAATATTCAAATTAATTGATAGTTCTGTTGAAAATATTGCAGTTATATATATTAATTTATTAAGATTGTCAATTTTAAATGGATTTCGTGATCCATTTATGATTCCAATCCATACCTCAGATATCTCTCTTTTTATGTGAAACAATCCTGAAAACTTAAATTCGTGAAAAAATATCCAAATTGTGATGTTAAAGAAACGATTGACGTCAAATTAAATTTCATCAATCAGATTTAAATTTGGGATCAAATGGAAAGTGGCGAGCAACATCTCACCTATGTCTTCCGATGCTATATGGAAGTTAGCCATCATTTCTTGTATGTTTTTAGTTAGTTTTGCAGGCGATAAATGGTTTCTATCTAACTTACTGTCATCATAGATATAGAGAGAACAATCATATAAATCATCTTTCACATTTTGAATTGGTGGAAAGAAATATTTATAGAAATGATAGATAAAATTTTCATTTACGAAAAAAAATTTGTTGGAATCATCCTCAATACAATTAATGATTGAATCAAGAATGTCAGTAGGATTTAAGACCACGTAAGGATCAGGAGTTTTTAGAAAATTCAGGAAAGGTTCGATGAAAGAGCTCCCATCAACCTCGATAAATTCGTCAAAATGACGAAAAATAAAAATGAACACATCAGAACACAGAACCTTCATCTCTAGATATCCGGTAACATTGGCATCGAGTGTGCTCATCTCCTCGAATCTTCTATAAAGCTGTCTTGGAAAAAAAATTATAAATTCCGAGTTTACAACATAATTTTTGTATTTTTTGGTTTCAGACATAAATTTTCTAACGGCAGATATCAGTGTAGAAATATCAGTTGAAGTTGTGTTCGTGATGTAATCTTCAATTCTTTCGTCTGGAATTTCTTCTTCTTCTTCATCATCTTCTTCGTCATCATCATCTTCATTTACATCTTCTACATTTATTTCTTCTCTATCTTCAAGCATCTCAGATTTCAGATTTGACGGACAATATATCTCGAAAATGCTCGAGTTATTCAAATATATAATAAAAATAAGAATTGATTTTGATTTCTCGTGCACTAAACAATTTCATACAATTAAAGAATTTTCTATAAAATAGAAATGAATTTAAAATAAAAAATAACTTCTAAATTTATCAAAATTTGCATATAGTTAACATCTTCCGAATTCAAAAAGTTATATTATATCTATTTTGACGGTTTGTCAGATTAAAATTTAACAGTCTTACATTATAAACATTATTTAACTTTATATCATAAAAATGTTAATATAGAATTGTCTAGGAATGTTTATTCACACATTTTGTACAGTGTATCATCTCATTTCCTAATTTATTGTCTGTTTTATTCATTTATTTTCTCGATCGTGTAATGTTAAATTTACGCGTTAAACGATCTTTCAGATATATATGGATTTATATGAAATTAACTCAGAAATTCATGGTACAAACGGAAGCCATTGTCTTTATTTCCGATATCTTTTATTCAATTTGAATAAATGATATATTTTCATTATTATCATTATAATTATTAGATCGTTACATATGCAAACTCGAGTGTCTATTTAGACAATGAGTTCATGTCTGTTACTATTAATATATACAAAAGAATTATTTTGTACAACTAAACCACCTTTTAAGATAATTTTGGATGAATAAATTTTTGTGCGGTTATTTTTTTGTCGCTTAATATGTTGAAATATACGAGTTAAAATTATGTATACAGGATGATATTTCATTTGAAAATGTCATGGAAAAGACGATCAATGAGTTTTATGATAATGCGGCCGTATCCCCAGCAACTCTGAGTTAATCACACTTAAATCAATAAATTTCGAGATTCTTTTATCTATACACAATACAAATTGTTAGAACTGATATTCTAGTGTAAAAATAATAGATATATATTCTAAAATATCTAATACATATTTTAAATGACAGCGAATACTCAATTTTAATACACATCAAACCCTCTCTAATTTTGATCAATTCGGGGACAAGATTTGGAAAAAAACGGAAAATAGACATGGTTTTCAAAAATAATGGTAAAATGCAGCAAACCCCATAAACTGTACTCGAAATAACATGAAAATTTAGATGATTTTCATTTTGAGTAGTAGCCCACGCTCCATATTACTTCTACAAATGAAAATGGTTAGTTGTATTTACCTGGACAATTAAATGAACAGTTAAATTGTTGTATTTTGTCTAAAATCTGATCCATCGGCGATTTATCTTCTATTCCATATATAGAAACAAGCTATTAAATATACTCAAAAATTTCTTTTTCCTTTATTTTGCAAAAGCTAGTATTATATTGAGATGTCATATATTGTTTGCGCATGTCAAGTGAAGTGAAAACGAAAACTCTACATATACTAAAGTATTGGTTTTTCGTATATATTCAAGTAAAATTGTTTTAAGTATAAAACCAAAAGGTATAAAAATATACAACTTGAAAAATAGACACTGTTTACTGTATATATAACTGCCATTTTCTAAAGTTTTGCGCAATGTACGTATGAATTTTCTTAAATACAAATGGATCCCATTTCAAACACAACAAATATTGTTGATTTTGTTTTAATATTCTTGATGTCTAGTTAATATTAGCCCAGTATTCGACTTTAGCTGTATCAAAAAATATTTGTTGATTCTGTATTTTATGGTAGTTTATAGATTTTCTCGTTATTTCAACGAAATTTTGCACTTCATTCATCATTATGATTATTTTCAATGACGTATAGACATCAAATACCTAATTTACGTATTTTCTTATGTTCTACATATTTTACTGTAGGTGGAAAAGTATGATACAGTCAGAAATGAGTATTTTTGCTAGGAAATCTACTTATATCGACCATCACTTCAGCCTCCAGTCAGATATCCGAAACAGTTGGCGCCGACTTGATTATGGAATTAAATTGTTTTACCTCAAGAACATACAGATAGAACTCTTTTAATAATTTGATTCTGAATTTTTTTTGTGAATCAAATTGTGACAATGGATTGAAATAGCGATAGTTGTTGATTGACAGTAATTGAATCATGCTCAATATACGGCATTTTTGAATGGCACATCATGATTTTTGACAGAACATGGTCAATATGCTGCGTCGGTGTATTTACTGCCAAGTTCAGATCTTTGTAAAAACTCACGTATATTAGTCAAGAAAATAGAGTACACAGTATAATTTCATACATAGAAAACATTGTTGTACAAGCAATAGGGTTAATATTTTCTCAAAAATTGGAAAAAGGCAGCGCCCTGTACACGTGAAATTACGTTTATTTATATTTGTACAAAAATAAAGAAGTCTCTAAACATTTGAGAATAAAAAGGTAGCGTAAAATTTAACCATAGAATTTTATACTCATGATATATGTCTTAATTATTTTTTCGATGAACATATTTTCAAACACCAAAAACGAATTCGTATTCGATGTAACAAACAGGACAAAAATCCATAATTACTCCAAAAATACTATTTTATAATTCAGGATGAAAGCCTAAAATAAATTTGAATAACAATTAAACCCATTGTTATTTTTAGATATTTTACAAACGAATTGAGATTCTTTTTGATGTGTTTCTACGACAGATTTCCTTTGATATATATGTCATCGTGTTTAATTAGGTATAGATGAAGTAAAAAAGCTGTGCTCAAACACTCAATCTTTAGTAAAAAAATACCTACATTATATTTAGGGAGATTTCAAGATTGTCAATGTCAGAAGAATCCTTACCCATTCTGAACAGCTATAAAATGAAAATCATCACATATTTAATTTGCGCATGTCATCGTGTATGGTTTGCACTACGCTATATCATTAAACCTTTTCACTGGCCACGATTTTTAACGAACAATACTATAAAAATTATATTCTCTGATGACAGATGTAAAATGTTGTTTTAGAGGGTATCACAATGATGTGCATTCACGACATTTGACGAGCGATTATATCAATTAACTATTTATCTGTACAAATGACGTAACCAAAGTACTAGTCAAACAAGATGTATTTTATTGTAATCAAGAGATATTTGAGACTTAGATATTCTAATATGTTTACGACTAGTTTTTTGAATCTACGATAATTATTGAAGCGGCTAATTTACAAAAAGGGAATATACATTACCAACATATAGACCCAGGATTTATTGGATTACCGATATATTCATAACTTCAACTAATTTAACATATAAATCTATTTATTGGATACATAGACACAGTCTCAATATTTGTCTATTTAAAATCATACATTTTGCAGATGATGAAATTTACAACGCCAAACATGGAATAATAGCCTTAATCTTTAAAATATATCATATAATAGCATAATGAATTTTTCGTCATAGGCTAGCTGTATTTCCATGCGACGTTTTCGGAAAAAGGGTTCGCATTCGATCCATAATATCGCGATTCATGAAGAAACAGACAAATGCTTCACAACACGGGTATAACGTAGCATATAATGCAAATATTCTAAATACCACAGATGGTATATGGACATCTGACTCTGATAAATCGTTTCTCAAATCAATCAGATCCACCACAGTGAACGCACAGATCCCCAGGTTCAAAAGTGTCAGCAGGAATGACAGGATAAAGATGTTTAGTTCCACACTTTTGACCAGTTTCAAATTATGTTTCTCTTGTTCCTTTCTAACCCCTAGTTTAATTCCTGACTCTTTGACGATTTTCCTTATTTTGATTACCAGATCCACGTTAATGACCATCATAATTATAATTGATAAGAATTGACTGAGAAACAGCGTGATGAAACAGGTAAGTGGTTCCATTGAGTTGGAGTACACACAAACTTTTACCGACGAATCCCTTAAACTCGGGATTGATAAAAATATCCAATATGGCGTCGTGACGACAGAGAAAACAGAAAAACCAATCCAAATACTGGATATTGCGATTTTCAGCCTCGTTTTGCTCATAAAAATCATATACTCATAAGGTTGATATGTTAATTTTATATAGCGTTCGACGGTGAAGAACATCAAGAATGCCATCGATATGTAACCAAAGGTACGAGTGAACACAATGATGATTGTACATTCAGTGTAGGGCTTTACCTTGCAATTGATAAAATATTCTCGAAATAAAGATGAGAGTAGACTGCTCAAAGAATCCGAGATCAATAAATTCGTGACAATGATATTCGGGACTCGATTTCTGAATTTTTTATCCGTGATCAACAGGAAAATGGAGATACCAGTAACGATCCACAAAAATGAGTAGCAGATAATTTTGAAGCTGATAACCATAAGATGAAAAATATTAAAATAACATTCAGCTGGCATTTCTAAGATCAGAAACATATAAATAGGTTATTATAACCTTCTACCCAAGATAGAACGTGATAATTGGTACAACGATGGTAAAAAATTCATAATTAAGATTGTCAGTCAAAAGAAAAAAAAAGATGTAAAATATACATCCTTATTTAGTAAATATGACTCTAACATAGAGGCAAACTTTATGCCATTTTCCATGCCAAATTCCCGACTTTCCGATGCTGACATTCAGAAAAAAGGATATTGTATTTATTATAAAAAGTAAATGATATATCTTAGAAAGATTGTCGGTGTTATGAAAAATCAAATTTTTTATTTAAAGACTGAACATATTCCCTGGACCATAAAAGATAAAGTATTTTTAATTTTACATTAACTTTTAATTATAAATAGAAATTTCAGAACCTTTGAATGTCAACATCGGAATTTCTGTCTTGTTACACGGTAAATGGTTAAAGTAGCTAATTTACAGATATTTCGAGGAGAGTTAAAATGTTCTATATTTTATGAAATCATATACGTGTTAAAGATTTATAATTTGTTATGATTATCTAATGAATAAACGCTAATTTATAATAATATCAATCACAACGCTTAGGCCGTTATTAAACTTTAATTATTTAAAATTATCATCATATTTTTGGCACTTAAGTAAATCGTATGCACAAAGACATCAAATCAGTATTTAAGCACAGCACGAACGTTTTTATATTACTGCCAAATTCAAGCCTGGTTGATTGTTTTAATTATAAGTATACTACCATTATTGAAAATATTTCACAGTGAATGTAATTAATTGTCAAAAACATTTTTTATCTAACATTACGGGTTAGTCGATCTGATTAGTAGTCCTTGAATCAACTTACTAAAGTGCTCTGAACAAATAATATTGCAGGGGCTGTATTTTCATAAGTTTTATGATCAATTTTCATATTTGTCCATTAATTTCAAAATTTCAAAAATATACCACTCATGCATAACTCTACAATGGATCTGACCCCAATAACGAGATCAATGTTGTCATCAATAAAAGGGCATAGCATATAATTTAAAAGAAAGTAAGAGTAAAACATGAGCAGAAATAAAATACTGAACATCAAATCAACGTCATGATTGTTAAGGATCTAACGGACTGGAAAATTGATAGCGGATAATAAACTAGAACGTTTTTTTGCGTTATAAAAAGCTTGTATCTTGCAGAGAGTAAGCCATATGTGAACACATTTTTAAGAATTGACCAAAAAATGGAGGGAATTTTTTGTACAATAACACGAAAAGATATGGGGTCGGAGTTTAATATCGAAATATTTTTTTTATTAATAATCTAATACTTCTATTTTATAATTATACCCTCATCTTCATTGAAATTCATATTTTATTCTGTATTTTGCAAAAATATAATCTTAATAGTTTTAAATAGCTGGTTTTTTAGAAAATGCTAATGAGTTTAAAATTCACAGCATGACTAATGAAAGGTTTTATATCTTCCTCGATCAAGATATTCATAGCTTAAGGCAAATTTTTTTTGTTTATTGTAATGAATTTAAGACGTTTGAAAATTTATTAAGTTGATTGAAATTTATATTAAATTGATTGAAATTATTAATAAATTGATTACAAACTTGGGAAGTTGAAATTAACGATATTGTTAAGTAGATTAAAATTCTTATTAATTTGAAAGCAATGGTTATAAACTAGATTGAATAATACTATATATCCACATATTACGTAACTGATATTTGTGATGAAATGAAAGCATATTTTGCAAAAATATAATCTTAATAGTTTTAAATAGCTGGTTTTTTAGAAAATGCTAATGAGTTTAAAATTCACAGCATGACTAATGAAAGGTTTTATATCTTCCTCGATCAAGATATTCATAGCTTAAGGCAAATTTTTTTTTGTTTATTGTAATGAATTTAAGACGTTTGAAAATTTATTAAGTTGATTGAAATTTATATTAAATTGATTGAAATTATTAATAAATTGATTACAAACTTGGGAAGTTGAAATTAACGATATTGTTAAGTAGATTAAAATTCTTATTAATTTGAAAGCAATGGTTATAAACTAGATTGAATAATACTATATATCCACATATTACGTAACTGATATTTGTGATGAAATGAAAACATAAATGTTAATCCATTTATTTATAATTATAACAAAAATCGATAAAAAATATTATATATATATACCTTGTTCGAGCGGTTGGTTGAGAATAGATTTTAGGGTCGACTTGATTTGTTTATATTTTTAGAAAACAATTTTGTGGAGTGATAAAAATATTTTTGTTGTAACCATTTTAATGAGCTGATCTTTCACAAATTTACCCAAAAATTTTTTTATTTAAACAAATATACTATATAAAGTGAAAAATATTCCTCCATAAATATCCATCATGGCAGGAAATAAAATACGAACATTTATAATTGTTTTTTTGTAGGGATAAAAATTTAACTGAATCTATTTTCGAACCAAAGATTTTGTTATAAATATTTAAATTGATTTTTAGGCGAAACAGTTTTTATTTATAGACATCTAAATGTACATACGCCCCTTTATTTGTAATTATTTAAAAATTGACTTACACTTAAGGAATTTTATCTAATTGACATAAAATACTAACAATATCAAATTTCATATTTTCGCATATAATGTTTTTTAACCAAAATTCCAAGAATCGATTTTGAGGAATGTTAATTTTTCAATTTCGTATCAATCTGTACGTATTTCAACAACTAAAAAAATTATTCGATATTTAATTTAATGATGTATGTATATTATCATAGGATTTACACCTAAAAATATTAATCCCTTCATTCTAATAATCGTTTAAATATTCGTTGTATTTATTTGGTATTCTAAAAATATATCAGATAAAAATCTCAAATTTATTTCGATCGATTGTATATTTACACCCATCCACTAGAGAATCCAAGCCTTTTCCCATGACACAATAATATATCCCAACCGATTAAAACCCTCTTAATATAAATGGCTTTTATATTTTACTTCTGGAAACGTATTGAGTTTAAAACAACTAACGTTTACAGCTGCATCTTTTAATTTAATGATTAAAGACTAAAAAATACTGTGTTTTTTGACTGATTTCCACTATGCATCACATAGCTATCCAATATTGTCTCATTCCTGTTATTAGGGTTATTGAACAAATCATAGCTCCAAAAAAGGACCGTACTATAGTACCGTCGAAAATTAAAAATATTGATTTTTTAACTTCACACGGTTTGAAATCTATTAAAAATCATAGTTGTATACGTATTAATATATTTTGATGACATTTTTTTATAACCAGGATTTGTTGCCTCAGTGGTAATGACATATATCTATGAGCACCTCATATTTGAGGTTGATCTTTATACTTGGATTTTTGTTTTAAGTTTCAGATTGAGTCGTTATATATAGGTGAAAGAAAAAAAATATTTTCTAAATATCGCAAACAACTTCAGTGTGATATTTGTGGTAATATATAAAAGCCTTGTTTGATATAGACCATCTTAGAGGAGTCGTATCTCCAGACAAGTTCGGCACATTAAATTTAATCAAAAAAACATCACCTGATCATTTGACAGTATAATTAATAGCTCGGATCTGTGAATTACTTTTATATAACAATATATCTATTCAAAAATACGTTTTTTAAATAATTAAAAAAAATATTATATGCATAAATTTAAGGAAAAATTTCTTTCAACAATACATTATATTCATTTATGGAGAGATCAATGATATTTTTTATCTTAACACACCACAACTTACTTCTAATAAATGAATTAAAGTAATTATATATTATCTTCTGTCTAGAATGGCCCACATTTTAATGATGGCATTCAAAGTTGCCACGTTGTATATATTGGTAAATTGATATTTAAAAAGATTCTACCTGTTAGGATTGTGTGATGATTCATTTAGATTCAAGATTCGTATATTCATATCGTTTACTGAGATTTGATTTCGCTTAACAGCAAATCTTTCGAAAATTTACTTGGTATATTAAATTCATATTTTTGAATCTCTGAATATCATCATCGTAAAATCGGCCATTTTTGATGAAAAATGGTGTATATTCCAGGAGATGTATATGAAAAAACTATTGTACTCGTTGTGCTAAAACTAAGAAGTTACGAAAATGCTGATTTGAGAGAAATGTATATTTATTTTTAATTTTTTGTGTCGAATAACATTTTATAATTGTTTTAGTAAATGCAACAAACATTATATATAAAAGACATGCGCAAATTAAGTTCATTATTAAATAATATTTTTTATTTAACGATTGTTTGATTTCAGATGAATGTGCTTGTTTCTGGTGATGAAAACATTATCGAAGACATGCTTAAATAATGCATGTTGTGAAGAGCATATAGCTGTACTGATAGACAGTTTTAATAACCTAAGTAATATGCCACATTGACGAGTGTTTAGATTATAAATTTAAAAAGAATGGATAAACATGGCTGGTGAATATTAAATATGATATATAGATACAACGAAATATGTTATTAGCGAGTTCTAATATTTGCTATCAAACTTAAATTTCGAAGCTCTTTTAACCTGATAAATGAATTTAAATTACTTTGAAAAATGCGTATCAAATATTGACATTTTTTTATCATAGATTGACCAATATTTTATAATTTTTTTGAGTAAAAACCTGATACAGATCAATATATAGCCTAGGTGAAAACGAATAGATATTAAATTTCTACTAATACTCAAATAAATGTTTGAAGATAAATTTCTCAAGTCCTATTTTTCTCGAACATATGATATTTTGAACACATGATAATATGTTTTGAACCTGTGTTGTATTGTGGGAACGTCAGAAATTAACGTGTTGACTATACACTCTGCATATCAAAATTTAGTTGAATTGTAAAGTGATAGTTATTATAACTCATTTAGATCGAATGTTCAAAATTTCGTAAAATGTATACGGATATTAATGAATACTTACAGAATACTAGGATTACAATATATTTTAAATTGCATTAAAGTTTAATGATTATTATCACAAACTATTAAAGGATGTTACAGTGCATATTTATCTCTATCTGATTTGTATTTCCTGAGGTTCGGAATACAATATTGTTGATTCTCCCATTCTTAATAACATTTGTAATTTGTATTTTTCGCCAAAAGTATCTATGTATCTTGAGTTCTAAGAATTGAAGCAAATGACATCATATTTCTCAATATATAATGATTTGCTGTTTAATACATAGATGATAATCATTCGATCAATAATTTATTCTGTGATATGAATGATGGATTACGTTTAAAAGGATTTTTTACTACATAAACCAAAATCGTATAAAGATTTAATAATATGAAGTTTCATTTCGGAATCGCAGCGAGTATAAATACTCATTCATTTTGCTTTTAAAATTAACGGAATATGGGTTGGTATACTCCCTAAATGTTAAATAGAGCCTGATTAAATGAAAGTTTTTCAATATTTCAGTACAAAAATATAGTTTTGCCATGAAAGCATGCGCAATTGAGATCTAAACAAACGTTTTTTTTAGAAATCACTTAAAAATTGTGGAATAAAAATCTGTGTAATAGATATACGATTAGGTCGTCGTTATGTAATCATTTTATATTATCAAATATTTTAGCTTGAATTCGTCGACATTGATTGCTAATTAGTGTTTGTAAAACAAGAATTCTTGATAATTAACCATGTTAATATAATATTTTCTCTTAATTTTTGGTTTTTCCCTATTTCTGATACCCAATAATCATTTCATAAATGAGTGTGTTAATTTAATATTATATAGATATTTTATTTAATATAATTTGAGCAAAACGTATGGCCTAGCAAAAGTGTATTACTAAAAGGCATAGAATTATTAAGATTATTAACTACTTAAAATATTTTGTCAAAAACATCCAATGTCATATTTACCAATATTAACCTACGAGATCATTAGCTTGATTAAAACCTGATATAAGTATGCCTCCAAAATATATCAGATCAAACATTGGCTGGAAAAAATAATTGACGTATTAAGAGTGATTAAATCTCTATTTAATACACTCAGTTTAAGTTAAACTGAATATTCTTATACGTTACAAATACTTTAAAAAAACAATTTTAATACAATCTCAATGATGTTGAATAGTAAATTAGTAGTGTTTTGAATTTCTTAGCGTCTCATTTTGGGTAGCTATTCTCTGGCTCTCAATACACTCTTCTTATTTTAAGCACCGAAGATATTTACAATGATGCCATTTATCCGTGTGCTTTGAGATTATGTTACAAGATGACATATTGAGCTTACAAATACTTATTATAATACATTCTTGGTTTAGTTTGAAAATATTTATTTGTCAGATATTTACTTTATAGTTTAACAGATTGATCTATATTCGAAGTGATTAAAATAGTTGTGAAAAACACTATCAATAAATTATAGTTTTAATTCTTAATAAAATATCTGTAAAAATCATCATATACCAGATTTATACCACGTCCAATCTTTAAAAAATTAACATCATTAACCACATCTTAATACCTGGGAATTCAACACTGTAACCCTAGGCGCCATAGTGCCTATAGACCATTTTACATTCATCTTCGGTTTTGTGGAAATGATAAAGAAAAGTTGTGTGCTATATATCAATCAAATTTTTGATATATTATTGAAATTAAAATTTAGAATATAATTATGTGTATTGAGTAAAATGTTTTATAATCACTATATTTACAGTATTTTTCGACTCACTTCACTTGATATCAACAAATATAAAATTAAAGACGACACTAATCTGTCTGCTTTATTTATTGTTAACATTTAACATTACGTTTCATGTAAGCATGTGGATAAATACTGCGCTGAAGTATTATTCAGAAAATATTTATATACATTTTCGAAGAAAAAAATTCAAAAACTTTTTGAGAAGATATGCCTCAAAGACGACTAACCAATAGTTTAAATACTAACTAGAAGAAGTATACTGTTGCTTCATTTGTGATTATAATTCTATTTGATTTTTTGGATCATCATTTTCAAATTAAAACTAGAATTAAAAGTCTGTTTAAGACAACATATTCTATTTGATAGAAACTCAACTACGTTAATCTGAATTTAGAGGCCATTAAATTTATCAACTAATATCTATGTCTTACTATCCAGAGGTAAGTTTTCAAAAATTGTCGTAAAATCTAAAAATTAAATCTTTGAATCTTTAAACAGATCCTACAATATTGAAATGAAGAAACTTTTTTTTGTGATGGGTAAATTTGTATGTAACGCTTTCTGACTGATCTCCATTACCTTACTGAGAACTTTATAAACAAAAATATTCGAATATACACTAAAATCTTAACTTTTTAGTTAAAAACTATTTTCCTTGATTTTTTACTTAAATTAGTATTCGGAATATTTCGTAAATTTAGTTTTCACTCCTCCTGGCATACTCAGAATCAACAATTAACCCAAAACCAAATGTAAGCATTAGGATTAAATATAAGAAAGAAACGGAAAAACATCTTTAATATGTTGTTTCAATATTAAGAAACGAAGTATCCTTGCCGAATGATGAGATTGTAGGCATAGCAAAAATGTTGTCAATTTTAAACCTATGGTCAGTAAAACTGAACTTATCTGTCAAAGCTATATGAAGGGTTAATTAATACGCAATTTGAATTGAATTCTAAATTTTCATGCTATTTAGTGAAAAATTATCTGGTTTTACTGAATTTTACGACCATTTCTTGAATATCCGGTCTATTTTTCACCGTCATTCCTTTCGGTTTTTATCCACAATCATGTTGCACATAGATGAAAATTACAAAAGATACAAAAATTTAGGGATTTGTTTCAAAGTATTAGCATTTCAATACAAATTTAAAGAAGTACGATGGAAAAATATTCCATGATATTGTTATTTGTTTATTTCGTCTTAAATTATCGACGTCGATACGGCCTGTTTCAAAGACTATTTACCTTTGTTTAAAACGACGCATAAGCCGTTTTCTCAGATCATTTTGAATGCAATACATTATACTTCTCGTTTTGTCTTCACATTCTAGTTCAACAAGTTGACTTAGAACGACTCGAAACTCTGGATCCATTGAAGTGACTTCTTTTATCCATGATGAACTTAGAGATACACAATAATCTATAGGAGAATTTGGATCTTCAAGCTCTTCAATATATTCTGAAAATTATTTCAGATTACGAGAAGTTCGAAACAGATATAAGATCATGGCACGGTCTGTAGAGTACTTGTTATCAAGACCTTCAGAAGTTGAAGGTTTGGTACTATTTATCAACGTATGATCCAAGATATAATTCATCCAACGTTTATGATTCTGAATAATATTAAAAAACATCCACATATGATAAAACTATTTACAAAATTTTACAGACACCATAAATTTTATGTATTAATATATATGGGATAGATCATTCGCAACATATCTGCACCATTTTGTATAATTTTTAACATTTGAATCCATTTAATGAAATTTTATCGTCAAAAATCAAATTCATTCTATTGTTAATCAAGTTATTATTTGATTTATGACAGATAATATTTTGGGGTGTATGAATTCTGATTATAAAATTTTCACGTTGAAAATCCTGTAATTCGTAAAAAAAAATAAATTAACCAACCAAAACTTTTTTTTAAGCCTAATACATTTAGTTTATGGTATAAAGATCATTCTCAGATATCAATTTAGAGACAAACATGAAGATCGAGTAAAAAAAGATATTTTGGAATTGTGATTTCATAGACTTTAAACGTTTAATGTTTGAAAAATTCTTAGCAAACATTCGAAAAAGAGATTTTATGATATATATAGGATTGAAATAATCACAGACATCGGATATGCTATATATTATTCATATCGATATCCATTCACAATTTAGACAAAAGACAATTTTTAACCTAACAATTAATCAAGTATATTTTAGAAAAATGGATATTTATTAATTATTTGGGATATACCATTTCGGGTTCCGAATTTAGCCGTTGATTCGTTCAAAAGTTGACTTTTTCGCACAAGCTTGTTATTGTTTAATTCAGAATTTATAGTGTTTTTGAATCAATTAAATTAAAAATTGTTAATATTCTATTTCAATCACTGCTTCCTATTCAATATAATTTTAATTAACAAGAAAGAAAATATACCTATTTCTTTCCTAATTTCCATATTTAGAGAAAAAATCTGTTTCATATTTCTAAACAGCTCCACAGTACAATGTGCTTTTAAAGTTAGCAGGTCAGTTACGAATACAAGTGGCAGCGTTCTTTTTCAAAATCGGCTAAAATATGCTGAGACCCCTAAATCAACAGTATTTAAAATAGTAAGTCTAAATTTGAGAATACGTTCGCACAGTGAATTGAAAATCTCTACGTGATTAATTTGATTAGAAAATTTTTGTTTTAACAAATCCAATATACTTATTGTACTGAAACCTAGAAGTGATAACCCGATATATTTCACCCGTATACATCAAATTTTAAATTCGATGGGATACTCATCTCAATATACGTTAAAAAATTTCAAATTTCGTTCATTCAAACCTCTGAGAAATTCAGGATGTATCGATGATAAATTCTGAACGGTTAATGGTGTAAATTAGTAATTAATTAATATTCAGGTATAAATTATTTTTAAAGTAATTTGATGTGAAATTACAATTCGTCAACAATATTTTACTAATTTTATCATCAAGATGTTTCATCTGACCGGATCCATCCTTCTTGTTTTCATCAGCTTTTATAACAACAGCAGGGTGATAAATTTATTCAAAATATCACTATATATATATAACAAATAAACCTTAACTTATAAACCATGGACCCTTAATTAATATCTATTTCAAATAAGGAATATGTTTACAATAAACATCTTTTTTCGATTTTCTCAATTTATTAATAGACTTACTGCCACAATTCTAAAATACATTTATTTCTAATGTGGCGTTTAATTATTTTACAACGCTATATCATGAAGAGCTATATGTGTTACCCTACCTTTTTGAAGCTATATGAAACGCAAATATTTAGACTTCCTTTTTATAAACATATTATTATGCGATTTATATAATTTGAATACAGAAAATGCTGTATAATTTTCAGCCTAAACAATTTTCCTTGAATTTGGATTAGAATGTATAAAACAATATTTCGTTTTTTTTTCATTTTCATTTGACATGCGCATAAATAAACAGTCAAATCAAAAAATCAATACTTCCCTTAGCATTAAAACGAAAGGAATTTTCGAATATATTTATTATAATCTATAAAAAGGGTTCAAATATTTTCTGTTAGAGTAATATGCTATAATATTGATATATATCTGCTAAAATGATGTTTCTTTCAAAAAGCTTCCAAAAATGTAATAGATCCCCTACGAACAGATCAAAACAGAGAATGTTACTTCAAAAGTGTGTGTATGAATAATTAAAAAGACAAATTGTATGAATGACAGCAGTTAAAAGAATCGGGCAATACATCGATTAAGGAATAATGATAAAACAGCTCTTACGTTAAAATAAGTATAGAAAAACATCAAAATGAACATGACCACTCGAATGGAGATAATTTTACTATAGCTATACTTGTTTTTAAATACGAATCGAAAATGCAGTCCTGATGGTTGAGAATTTAGATAATTCGAAGAAATGAACAGTTCTTTTTTAACTCAAAGAGTATTAAACTGAACATATTCATTTACAAAAGCTGAAATAAATGTTTATGATTGGGCCAAATGAAGTGAAATATAAATTTTCATTTAATTATATGATACATAATTTATTTAAGCTGATTTTAAACACCAATTATCGGTAACCTCTCTATTTATAAAAACTGGCCTATTTTTCTAAATCCTATCCTTCAAATTTCCTACAAACAGACAGGGTTTTCTGTATTAAAGTATATATTATGATGTGGTAATAAAAACGATAGAAACTATTTCCACTTTTAAGATAAATTAAAAAAGATGATAATTTCTTAAATTGAATCAAATTACGACCCCTTATCAAATAATTAACGAAAATATTTGATATTTATTTAAGGATTTTAGTTTAGAGAGAATTTAAATGTAGAATAATATAATTAAAAGCAATTTTTTTTGATTAAATAAAAATTCATTCATATTGACAATGTTGACATAAATATATGGCATAAATTGGTATTATTTATAGCATCGATCTGTATCACAGTTATAGATTTTTAATAAGAATTAAATTTGATGATTTCATCGTAATAATGATTAAAAATAGATTCTAATTTAAAATAGCGTAGTTGAAATTTAATATTTTTCACTATTAAATATTAGAATTTATCATATGAATTGTTTAAAATCAAGTATCTTAGAATGAAATGTTTCTTTTCATTTTACAGAAAACAAATTAAATTTCTAAATATAGATGCAGAAATATATGTATTGTTGGCGACAATATGAAAATCTATTACCCAATAAATAAAATGTATCACTGGGATTGGATAAAAATTTTTTAATAATTTAATATTCAAACACTAGAAATTTTCTTTTGAATTATCTTAATTTATTTATTTTACTTATTTGAAAGTATTATGTTGTCTGATCAATCCACAAAATAAAAATTAATGAAAATATGATAAATTATACAGCTCTCAAGAAATATTAGAATGCTTACTGATATCAATATACAGGGACATAATTTACTATCGTGCCGAACTCATTTAGTATCACCCATGACGCATTACCGATGAAGTATTCTAGCGTTCATTATTGCGCACCCGAGCATTTGAAATTGCGTTGTGAAAACATACGTGATTGACGATTATTAATATGTCTGCCCAATATAATTTAATTCATACTTTTGTTTGATGGGTAAATGAGTAAAAAATGTCCTCATCCTCAAAATGTAAAAACGCAAAAATTATAGAAAATTAAAAATATTACATTTAAATTGTTTATGATTACCAATAAATTTTATAATGCACGGTTATCTATTCTAATGATTAAAGAGTGTTACTCAAAGCGCTCATCATAATATTTAAATTGATTTATAATATTTCTGGGAAAAAATGCTGCAATGCACGTTAGTAAAAATATCATTCGAAACTCTATTTTGACGGTCATTATATTGGTTTGCTCAAAACCGATCTGAATAATTTTTTGAAAAATTTCTGGGTCTTTGCATTAAAGGGATGTTGACTGTATTTACTCATATCACATTAAGTCAAAAATTTAAATTACAGATTAATGGAGGGACTTATTTTTATCTGTCAATCACGTATGTTTTATGGGAGTAACATATCGAAAGTTACGATGCGCAATGTTGAATGTAGGGGATGCTCGATAATAAATGAGAGGTGCGCGATAGCAAATGAAAACATTCAATAAAAGTTAAATTATTGGAATAATGTTTTTAATCAATATTATATTATGAAATTCAAGGATATCCAAAAGTAAATACATAAATCAAATCTACATTAATCGAAAACATCTACATAGGTTCTTTTGGTAATGAAGAATGACGAAAATACAGTAGATGTACGGATATTGATTAACATTATATTATTCAAGTGCTTTGGTATATAATTTTTCGTATTATGAATTTACAAACTCAAAACAATAATCTTATAAGGGACTAATGATTTCTATGCTTGATTGAAGAGTCTGTAACGAAGATCTAGATGTAAAATGAAAAAAAATGCAAATAACACCTAAACGGTGTTCATCAGAACCAGCTATGTTTCTACAGGGTACTGAAGGTTCTGTTCAGTGTCAGATGCAAAACTATGAAAAAATACATCAAACATATAGCCTCTAGAGAAATATAGCAACAACTGGAAAGCTGTCAAATGCTTATATAATTGTTATAATTAATTATACAAAAAACATTAGAAAAAATATATAAGTACCTCATCACACTTTGATTCAGTTATTCTTAACGAGAGAATAACTATCCACGAAACAGCGACAAATTTCTTCATATATGAACCAGAATTCGTAAGTTTCGTATGTGTCTGAATGTTAGATAATAACCACAGGCGGATTTAAAAAATATACCCAAGAATATATCTTTTGTCTGGGAGACGTCTAGAACTTATCATAAATATCTCGCCAAACGATACAATAACATAATATTTCATTTTATTCAAAATAGAAATTAAGATTGTATAAAATCATTGAAGACCTAATCCCGAAAATAGTTGAGACGCGTTTTTCTTATCATCGGTGGTGACATCGATCACGAATATAGATTATAAATTTATCTACACACAATTTATACGTATATAAATTGTGTCTAGAGTCTAGACTATATTTTATCAAAATTTCTATTTGAATTCTTAAATATATCTCAAACACTACGTCTATATTAAGAATTTAGCCATTAATGGATGTTCCTTTTAACATACACGCTCTTAATATTGATATAAACAATATTTTAATGAAAATGACAACATATCTTTCGAATTGAAAGTATTATCTTCATTTCTATAATATATAGTAAAATCAGGATAACGCAAAAATTTTGAGACTGTAGAAATTAATTCGGTATACTAGAACTCATGTTATAACGAAATTTTCTTAACAATTTTTGGCTTACTAAAAAATGTTACGAAAAACAGTTCTTTATATCCGGTTTTTACTGTATTTATATTATATGTGATATAATATATTTACATCAAATCGGAATATAAAACAAAATTTTCTTTTATTCATTAAATATGCAAAATAACCATAAAGATATATATATTGCTTTTAATTTATTTTTCATGTAAATGCTAAGTAAAATTATACTAATGGCGCATGGGTTCTAAAGAATATTAATAGCTGGTAAAAATTTATCCTGGAACAATTTAAATACATCAAATATGTAAGATTTGAATTTAAAATATCCATTTGGTTTCTAAGCACTTCGAAAATGCTGAGAAAATCAACAAATGTTAGTTTTTTGAATATGGGTATAGCAGAAATCAATAAGAAGCATGATAAGTAGCTGGATTTATACTATATTTTTATATGCATAAATATACTTTAGAAAGTCCGGTGTAAAATTTAGTACGCCAATAAGGTCAAACTAAATATAATTTAAATTAGGAACATTTAAAAATTTAAAAATGGATTAATTATTCACTGAGTAGTCAAAATAACATTTTGATTACGAAATGTTGCGCTTTTAGACGATTTAAAAAAAGATTCTGCTACAATATTTTGGTTATTTTTAAATAATTCAAATTTTTGCGAAATTAAATCAATTTATTTAATATTTTGTAACTAAAAAATAACTTTATTAATTACATAATAAAATGTGAGATTTTGATTCACAATGAGATTAAAATAGTACATAGTTGTGATTTTGATTATCTAAGATGAATCTCTAAAAATATATGCATTTTACAATCATTTTAACTGTCTAAAATAAAAATAAAAATCTGTTATGTAACATTTCAGAATAAATTTACATGTATATTTGTATTTGGGAATCAATTATCAAAATTAATATATATCTATACAGAGTTTGATTTACAATTTTTTATATATCTTTATGTCAATCGCCTCGACAGCTTTTCCAGACTCTTTCTATTGAGTATACAGCTAAAGGCTACAGATATTCTGTTCAAATTTATTCAAAATTTTTACTGTTTCCGAAAATCTTGATATGAAATTCGTGACATCTCATTTTCAGTTTTTGATGTCACTTCAACTTGTTAAACCAGCCGAAAAATCGATTCATGAATAAATCATAGATAAAATTGGTCATGAGATATAAATTGGTTTAATTGAATTACAAACTTGACTATGAAGACGAGAATTTATAATATATCAAATTTATTCCACTATTGTATTGCTATGATTGACTATTTTTTCTGTATACGATATTTACTTTTTTAATTCCATGAAATCAAATTAGATAACCGAACTTTCCGATCATTGATACTATATGTATTTCTACGTTACAATTGTAGAGTTGGTTGATAGCTTTTTATCATAAACAGATAAGAGTTTGGTTGCATTCAATTATGATTCAAGAAATTTAGCTATATGCATGTTAAATTATTAACATTCAGAATTTGATATTTATAAGTGATTTGAAATAATCACCCAGTATATCATTCTTTACGTCTAGTCTCTATCTGATTATCGAAATATCACAAAACATAAATTCAATGAAAAAACATTTCAAAGTATATATATTTATTTTTCTTACTTTCCATTATGAGAAAAATATAGGCCAGTAAAATAGTATAACTTAACCAGGCATCTAATACAATATAATTAATATTGACATTAGAAATATTTACACGGATTTCATCTTTTGTTTCTATATTTTTTGTTGATTGCATTACTTTAATTTGATTACAAATTAAGGAAAAATGTCAATAAATTATTTTAAATTGTAGTATTTAATTTATGCATTAAATTGTGTCAGATGCTACATTTTAATATCGTTTGGATCAAAAAACTGTGACGTCACGTGGTTATTTGAATTATACAATTAAAAAAAACATAATTCGCTGAGACAAAATTAGCATATGAATAAGTATACATAAAATTACCGCGATCACACCAGATATCTTGACTGAAACATTAAACATTTTAGATATAAAATTGGTAATATTCGATCTTTCCTTGTCAATACTACTTTACATATATTTGAATACCCTTAACATTCTAACAACAACAAAAAATAAAATTATTCATGTTTTTTTGAGTAATCTTTGTAGATCATTATATTAGGCTTATCAAAATTTCATTTCGAATTCTATATTAATGTATTTTTGGTCAGAATTATAAATATCAACATGCTCAGAAATGAATTATGTCAATTTTTTATAAGGTAATTCCTAAATTTTTTTTTGTAGATATAAGCTAATTATGATACGTTTAATTCTTAATAACTATATTTTATATTATTTTTATATCATAGATGCAGTGTATTTATTGACAAATAAATACAATTATTGTAAAATTAATGATTAAAATACAATTCATTTTATTTCTATAGAAATTCCCGCATCTGTTCTATAATAATTAGCACATTTTTTGTATATGATCATATGAATAACTTATAGAAACTATGATGATGCATCCTTATGAGAGAGTTTCAAACTTTTGATTCTCCTATTTTACTAATGACGTCTTAAATATAAACAACCCAATCCCAAATATATTGCAAAAGGCCAAGCATTTGATTGAGAATTTTTTCTATGAATTTTCTTTATATTTAAAGTGATAAATGTAATTTGATTATAAATTTATACACACTCAAAAACTAAATGAAAAAAAAAATAGAGAAATGATTTTAAAGTTTGTTTATCATATTTAAGCGATAAGTGAGATCTTCTCTGAAATATTCACAACAATCACTTTAGAAAGACATGAGGATAGTACAAAATTTCAAAAAATATGATCATATATTATCTATAATATATTTAAAAACACATAAACCCTGTCTCATTTTCAGCCATTGGGAGACGATATTTTGCCAACACAAAAAATAGACAGGGTTGAAAAATAGACAGGTTTTTCATAAAATTGTGGTAAAATTCATAAACCCATTAATTTTGTTAAGAATAATATGAAAATTTAGATTAAGCTTCATTTTGAGTAGTAATATATGTTTAATATATACTGTGAAAATTAATATCTTCGGTTTTGTGTACTTTGAGTTTATAATTAACTATTTAATTTATTAATTTTCTTTAAATCTCATATATAATCAACAAGTCTCCGATTCCATATATCGAATCAAAGATTGATATGATACTCGAAATTTATTTTATTGAATGCTCTGGCTAATATTAATTTTGGAATTAATCGTTTTATCTGCGCATTTAAAGTTTTGTAAAAATGAAAAATACGAAATTGTACTTCAAGGTAAAAAATTTTAAGGTAATTGATTTTAGCTGATTAATAGACACGGTTTACTCTCTATCTTGATTATTGTAATGATTGTACAAAATTTAGACTATTGTAGATCATACACATCTCATGTTTTATAGAGAAAATATAACGAATAAAATTTTTAAACCTCTATTTTGGTGATGATTTTATCGAATTTAATTTATATCTTCTCAGATGGTATGAAATTTATTTTATATCAATTCCCTCAAAATATCTGAATATCTAAGAAGTATAGTGATTCACTATTTATCTCGATTTGCAAAATAAACCAATGATTTGTGTTTTGGTTCTCTTTTTTATCCTTATCCTTAAGATCTAAATCCATATAATTATATACCCTTCAATTAAGAATTCAACCCAAATAATTATTTCGGAATTATCACAGAAAAAATATGAAAATATATATGTATATTCATACTTTTTACGATCTTATCCATCATTAGATCTTTCATCTTACAGTAGTCTTAATACAAAAATCTGATTAACGGTTTCGATTTGAAAGATTTTAATATTTAAATTATGATTAATTTGAAAAAATCTACTGAAATTTTCAGCGTTTTACAGAGATAAAAATTATACACATGGAACAGTATACCATGTCTTATTTTTAAGATATAAGTATCATAGGATATCTCATATTTAAAAAATGGACAGGGTGAAGAACAAATGGTCGATAAATGCAGCTGAAAATATTAATCTATTCCAAAATAGCTTCTAAATCATGATTTCAGTTACTTTCGCCCATTAAATACATTTCCAAAAGTTTTTGAAAACTATAAATTTAATT
The DNA here is from genome assembly GCA_000827895.1 of Thelohanellus kitauei. Classification (NCBI taxonomy): domain Eukaryota; kingdom Metazoa; phylum Cnidaria; class Myxozoa; order Bivalvulida; family Myxobolidae; genus Thelohanellus; species Thelohanellus kitauei. The sequence goes on from JWZT01004745.1 coordinate 72,650, forward strand.
TTCATTCATTTTGAGTGAAATACGAAGCATAGAATTTAAGAAATTGTCTTAGAATTTCAGCCATAATCAGTAAATATTGGATATTTTATCTACAAACAAAAGTATCCATCTAAAAATTATTTATGTTAGTTGAATTACGTTTATTTTATTTTTTTTGAAATTGCCAAATCTGTCTTAAAATTTATGAACATTGGACAGATTTCAAAGTTTTATTAAGTACGGTCTTGCAAAAAACATTGCAATAAATTTTTGGAGGTTGATTTATGTTATCTTTATCTGTTGAGATCGATTCGTGGCAGCACTATTATATTTTTGGCAGTTTTTGCATAGAGACATCAGTTTTCCGATATATCCTTTTATTACTGCATTAAAAAGACTGACACAAATTGTGTGAAAATTCTCGAAGGTTGTTTTGGATGATACTCAACAGTTGTTTGATTTTTCATTAGTGCAAAGGCTACTTTTTTACTTTGATTTAATCGTATATACTCTCCATGTTAGGTTGAATAAAATGCGAAGGAATAATATTCTCAAGTATTAATCAGTGTGCAAATTCAAGGAAATATATTTGTGGCTGAAAAATAATTACGGCTGAAAATTAGACAGAATTAAATGTATATATAAGGTTATAGATTTAAAATGAAACATTTATGATCAATTTAAACTAATATAAAACATATTTATCATATCTCACTGAGGTAATGATATTTTTTAAATACATTTTAGAATAGAAAAATATTCACAATCAAAATCAAATTTGTATAATTGTTATTTAGAATAAACAATTAGATTTTACAGTTAAGACAGACGAAATAATTTTTTTTAATATACAAAATATGTAAATTAAAATTATGATTGACAGAGATGATAAATTAGTACGTTCTTTGATTCTCGATTCTACAAAAGGAAAAAAAAATTGTATTTATTAAATTTACATTAAAATATGTATAAGATAAACAATGAACCATCTATTACTGTTTTACTAATAATCAATGCGCGATAAAATTTAGTTGTTAAATCTCAATTTTTCGTGAAATATGGCTAAAATATAACTCAAAAAATTAACCAAAATTATATATTTAGATTTGGTATATTTTTAAACAATATATAGCTTTTAATGCGACAATCTCTATCGGATGAATACATACATAGAAAATATTTATTAAAAAGTAAATATTTTCAAATTTAAATAACTTATAATGAATAGGAAATTATTTAATTGTGAAATATATAATTTTTTTGTGACACTAGCAAGATTTCCGCACTAAATTCAGATTACATTGTAGAGTGACCGTATCATTGAATATACTCTCTATTAAAGGGAAATTATTAAATGGGAAGTTAAGTTATAATTATGATTTTTACACGCAAAATATAAATATTTAATTAAATTTCAATTTTTAGTGTCATAGGACTAAAAAATATAAATGTCGGATTGATTCATGATAACCCTGTAATATATATCATTCTACAATTCGTACTTCTTACATGATCAAATTTAAAATATCGGATAATATTGCAATAAAAATATAATTTACAAAATATGCAGCGGTTATGAAAAAACCAGACGAGTGAATACTGTATTTTCTAATCGAAAAAACTGTTGATTACACTATTTTCAGATCAAATTAGCGTTTGTCTAATCAAATTTAGCGCGAAAGATTTTTTCTGTAGTTTATATTAAATTTAGTTTTTTTTAATATCCAATTTGGTAAACGAAACTCCAAATTTAACAGGAAACTGTCATAAAAAAGTAGTTGAAAAAAATTTGACATGAGAAACAAAAATTTGGTCAGGAAACAATTTCATGTCCGACATGTCCCATTTTATTCCCGATTCAAAAGTTGGCTTTACCCATAAAGAATGTATTTTTTTCACTATTTAATTTTTTATATAATCTGAAAACTTTAAAACACCTAATGAAATGACAGAGACATCTAAATGAATGAGAATTGTTTTTTAATAAACATTTTTTTTTATTTTAAGAATATATGATGAATATATGGAAACAAAACTAAAAAGATATGCAAATATTGATTAGCTAAAATTCAACGCAGTGAATTTTGAGTTGATGTCACCAAAAATAAATTTCAATTCATAAATCAGGGCGATCCATTTCAAAAGGTTAGGAAATAGGGTTCTGTTCTTCATATTATTCTGTTCATATAAATCTGAAACTAGCTTCGAGTGTGTCATTGATTGAAACGTTTCGGGGTATCTTCGAATATTAGAAGTATTATATGGCAAAACTTTACATTTTCTCAAATAAAACTCGGTTGTATTTGGGTCTAAATAATTTGAATCATTTAATGAATGTACGATCCACGACATCAGTTGGTTGCATGTTTTGTAGATGATTGTTTCGGAAACATCCGATGGTCTTGATTTGAAATCAGCAATTAACAATAAATCACATTTTGAAAACACGATTTTGATCAAATCATCTTGAATAAATGAAATGTGGCTATGTGTATCTTCATACAAACATAATTTTTGTTCATGTTTAAGTTTGTTGATATATGTCTCGTCGCTTATTGCCATGACTAAATCATTTAGGAATCTTTTAATCTTGCCTAAACCGATCCCCTTGTTAAACTCGGAAAATGTTGAAATATCTCTGTCAACATTAAGCATATGGGAGTATAAGTACGAGTAATGGAGTTCTGTTAATAAATAAAACTTACTTAGAGATGGATAAAGTTGTAAATCCCTGAAAAACCGATTGATCTCGATTTCATCATAACGGTTAACAATCATATTAAGGGTGACGATGCTCTTAATATAATATTGGAAGATAAAGTATTGATTTTCTATTGTAAATAATTTAATGGGTTCTGTTTTAATATACATTTGAAACGATTCGTGCAGGCGTTTTAAAACCTCACGCAGCCAAACGTAGTTTTTATGATCAATCATGGGAAATGCAATTAACGCTAAATGTATCACGTAGAGACGCTTTTTATTATTTTGGGTTAATAAAAAAGTGCCAATTTTTTTAAGATCCTTTTTCAGATTTGTTGAAAGGTCGAATGAAAATATACCTGCTAAAAATATTAATTTATTCATTGTGTTGATTTGAAATGTATTCCGAGGGTTTTTCAAAATAATAATCCATATTTTGGAGAGGGTTACAAAGAATAAAGGACAACTTATCTTTTTTCCATATCGTAAAAAAATGCAGGTCGAAATTTCGTAGAACTTATTGATATTCAATTGGATTTCATCCAACATTCTTAATTGACAAATCATCGTTAGAATTCGTAACAAAAGTTTTGCATAATCATCGTTTTTGGTGTCCAAATATGATTTCATGATTTGATTTATGTGGTTTTTAAGTTTTATACAAGAAAATAAAGAACTTCCAGAATGCTTCAGACTGTAAATTTGATCGCAAATTTTCCAGAAATTTCGTGCGTTCTTTATCTTGGACATGTTAAAGTGTTGATAAAAATTAAATACCCCATTTTCATCAATGAAAAATATTTTATTTGGTTGATAGGACACGCAAATTATGATCGGTTCAAACAATATAAAGTGATGTAAATCTGATTCAGAATTAGTGTTTCGGGATTGGATTACTTTGAGAAATATTTTGACAACTGACTGTGCATTCGATTCTTTTAGGGAGTTGAGATTTCGAAATATGAATGCAAATGAATCCATTAAAAGATTTTTCTTGGTTTGAAAACTTTGAGATTTCGTTAAACATTCATTTGTTTCGTTTAATTCCTCGAAAATTTCAACGGGAAAATATGTAACAAATAAATGATCTGCATATGGGTCATATTGATGATTAAACCATAAAATAAATTTACCTACGGCTTCCATCATATTTGGCAAATGATTCGATTTCATAACGTCGACATAATAATTGATAACTTTGTTATTTTCTTCGTTTTCAAAATTATTCTTGAATTCCATTTAAAGGGCTCTTCAGAATATGATATATAAAAACTTATAAAACCAAATCGAATTGATTTGTACAAATCCCGTATATATTGAAATGAACAATGAAGATCAATAATATATTTTCTGAATTTCGTGCAGTAAACAATTGAACACAATACAATAGAATTTTCTACATTCAAGGTGATTGTCAAGACTTGCCTGCGATTCGTTTAATAATACAAAAATGATATATTAATATATACCAAATGAAATATTAACATGTTTCTCTCCTCCGATACTGTCTTAAAATACAAAAATCATCTGAGGCATTTACAGGGTTTCCATCCATTATGGCGGAAATTCCTTTTTAAATCGCGCAGACTCCATTTCATTTCGCGCAATCATAAATTTAATTATTGTCAATAGAATTCAATTTAGTAATATTTAATGATTGATTGAAGCGAGAAATATTATTTTTAGTATAAATTTAGATGTTATCAACAATTGGTTTTGCTAGTTTTAAAGTTATATCTTCGACGAAAATACGAATCATAAAATTATTTTAACGAGAGAATTTCTAGATAAGATTAATTCACGTTTAATCATCTAAGAGGCATGTGTTTTATCGAAAAACGTATATTCATGATACAGTGGGGGTTAATGTGTAGAAAATATGCTGGTGGGCTTTAGAAGGAAATAAAGTAGTCCTACATACATCTACGGCTCATGATTCAATTGGATATTTTAACAGAGTAGAAAGCAGCGAAAACGTCTGCTTTAATAAATGTCAGCTATATTATTGAAATAAATTATAAAATCTTATTCTTGTTTTCAATTATTCATTGAAATATCTCAACAAGAAATTTGTGGATGAAAGATTAAATAGATGATTTGCACGTTATAAATGGAATTTGCGCGATAATGGAAGGAAACCATGTATCTTAGTACCGGATTTTGCGTTGAAGTGGTAAAATCTAGGCGATCAAGTCATTAGCCCTGATTGTATTTTAAGAAGATGATATAAAATGATATTTTAATTCAATAAACGTATTGAATCTATTAATTAAAATGTGTATGGTAAAAATATAACCAAGGATAGTTAGTTTAGTGAATGTATTTTGACTAGGAAGTGAATGGCACTAGTTTAATCATTTCAAATATTGTAATCGTTCATTTATTTCAGAAACAGGACTCAGACTTTGTGTTTACCCAGTATCCGCTCATTTATAATTATTTCGAAGGAACAAATTCGAATTATATATATAGCCAAGTTGAGTTTGCGCTATTTTTTTCTAAATTTTGCAATCGATTGAGTATGCACGCAAGTTTATCAGTAATTCACCTCATCGAATTGTATTCCCATTCATTTTACAGACAAAACATCATAGGCCAAACCAACAATCCGATATGTAGTATTTACCATCTTCGTCTTATTTAATAGATACTATACGTTTATTGAAGCAAACTATCATTGTATCACAACCTAAAAACAGAATAAGTGCGATGAATTGAATTGAAATCCCGGTATTAAATCTGTGTATTTACGACCTGATGAATGATATATATCGACGTTTAATATCTGCTACTTTTTTGCTTGTATGTATAAATTTTAACCACCTAATACTCAGGAATTAAGAATATAAACTGTATCAATTCATAAAGATCTAATTCAACTAGATATCGGAGCCATGATTAATAAATTGTTTTACAGAATTAGGATGATTGTTTATTAATACAGTATCTATCATTTCACATACTGTCAGACGACATATTGATGTCTTTACGACGTGCAGCCAAAATAGATTAGTCTCAGGTAATGAAAGTAGATATTTATATGAAACATGTGTGAATTAAACTTTTATATATTTTAATATACCCCCTTTCAGAAACCAAAACATAATCAGAATATAATACATAATGTTACTTATATATTGTCTGTTATTTATCTTAGGTTATTCTATACTAGGAACTCGCACATCAAAATATACATCAATAATTGTTGATTATGAACGAATTACTTGCATTCGTATTCATTTCTAACAAATACATAGAGGTTGCAGACAGAGGTTCACATACACTCATACATATTAAGAGCCAAAAAATATTCTAATTAAATTGAATTACCAGAAGAGACTAAACAAAATAGCCCAATAACACCGTTTGAACTCAAAATGAGATCGTTTAATAAATTGAGGAATATACATAATTTTGCAATGCAAAACAAGAGGTTATTTAGATTTCATATGTTTCCAATTATTTGAGGTCTAACAATTCCTTCTCTTTGTAATTTATTTCATCGGTAAGATATGAATTGAGATGAATATATTAAATGTATTGAACACATCTAGAAGTAATTTTTGTGTGTCCTGAATCGAATATATAACCATCCACTATTTGATATATAACAAAAAGGTCAATGTGTATATGTATTTCCTACATCATCCCAAAACAGATTTTTAAAATACAGTAAACCGGTCTAATCAGCTATTAGAAGAGGGAAGGAGAGATTTCGAATATATCCGAAAAATTTACAGGTTAAAAAAAACAGACAGCGATTTCCTAAATTAGTGGACAAAAGCATAAAACCCATTAATCTTACTAAAAATAACCAAATAATTTAGATTTAAATTCATTATGCGATATAATTAACGCTTCATATAGCTATTTCAACACAGATGATTCAGTTTTATGTGCTTTTAATTTTAAACTTTTTAATTTTTTTAATGTATTTAAAAGCTCATCTATGGGCAATGAATTTTCGATTCTGTTTACAGAAAGAACAAATTAAAGATACTGAACATTTTCTTTCTTTTCTTTACTGCTAGGGATAATATTTGTACTAGATTTCTTCGTTTTATTTCGCGCATCGCAAATCGCATGAAAACGAAAATTACGAAATATTCAGAAATATCAATCCTAGTAAATTGTCAAAGAAAATTGTTTTTAGCGGGCAGATAGATAGGGTTGAAAAATAGACAGGATTTATTGTATATTGATTTCAAAATTCTTAAAAGATTGAATTTTGAACAAGTATAACTTCATATTCGATGAAAAATTTGTCTCACTGTTAAACTTTTCTTTTTAAATTGGTTTATTGAAAGCAGATTCTTCGAGTACTCAGACTTTAATAAATACAGAATACTTTCTAATTCCTGAGCTTCAATCTGCTTTTCCTTTGGATTAGAAATCCGAATACTCGAGTGATCCTTATCTTTGTGAAACATATTTATACTTTTTTTTTTATAATTATAGCATTGTTTTTGCTCTACCCTATGTGTACAATAATTTACGACAACATCTATCTGTTTGAGGTGATCAGTTCCATTAAAGTGGAGCATGAATTGTTTTTTTTAAAAATATCAATTTTGACTGATGAAATAAAAAGTACTTAAAAGAAATTGATAATGCCGCCAATCTGAGATCTTATTGATTATTGGCCCATTTTATTGTCTACTGCCAGCATTATTAAATTGGTTGCAAGGATTATTATATATACAAAATGGTATATTTCAGTTTTGAACACATTTTCTACAAAACAATTGGCTACATCTTATAAATGAGAACAATTTTGGTTTGATCGAAATTTGAAAATAATATACTCGGCTTGAATGTACACATATGTCAATGATCATATGTGGAATAACTTATTTATATTTTTTAAATCGGTTTAACTATTAAAATATTGATATGAAAATTTCGCTTTATGTTTATCTATGAAAATTCTAAGAGCATCAATAGGATTATCTGTAGATATTTAGTTAGATGCAAGCCATCAACGCCTGAGTTACACATTTGTTGTCATCGTAATTTCTCGTAAATGGGTATCATAAGGTTTAGAATAGATCTATATATGCGTATCTTCTAATGATTATATTAATAGATGTCAGTATATGTTTTTGAGATGATTCGAATGTAGTATACACATTAAAGGCATTGGTAAGTTTCTTATTGTATTAACTACACTGCCGAGAGTCCTGAAATATATACTATAATCATAGCAACTCTGTTTCACATACGGTATACTTATAACCATTTTATATAGCCTATATGAAATTTTCAAAAAATATTTGCAGAAAAATAGCCAAAAATGAATTAGAAAGATAGGAAGCATCCAGTCATTTATAAGCCTCGAGGATCGCTGATACCTAGAAAGGTAGTAAGCTCATATTTATCTCCATATGATCTTCGTTTTGATAACAAATTTTCGAAGACAAAATTGTTAAACGAGTATTTTGTCGAAGAATATCGCTAATTCATCATATGAAACACCTGACTGTTTTCTTTTATTTCCTTCGTTGTTCTGTTATGAATAAACAAAGGAATTGAATACATTTGTAGAATTTTAGATTCTGTCAATATATATCTCACTTATCTTATCATTTTCAGGTTCAGTAACCGAAAACGGAATAAATTTAATACCACTAAACAAAATGGTACATTCGTTAACCGCCAAACTTGAGGTATGATATTGTAATTTCACAATAACAATTTCTGATAATCCCGTAAAATCGTCTTTGATAGTAAATTTGATAATGATGTTCTGAATTTAAAGAATATTCTTACTGTCCATTTTTTATCATAAAACAATGTTGGAAAACAATTATTGATGTTCTTCATGCCACTTTTAAATATCTGCCAACCGCCGATTGTAATTTTATGTGTCCGTTTTTTAACGAAATATGGCGAATCATTATCAAAAACTTTCACAAGTATGCCGAATTGTTTCGAGGTAAGTTTTGAGGTGCCATTTATTAACTGACATTTAAAAATAAACTTTCTGGAGAAGTACTGATGAAATTAAGATATACCGTTGCCATAATATAAATCGGTTCAGTGTGCTTTAATTTAAAGGTTTTCAAATTTGGATGAAAATCATCAATGGCTTGCGGGAAAATCTTTGAATTTTTAATCCCCTTTTGCTCAATATTGGTAAATATAGATAAATGTTTGTTATCAAAAATTGGTCATACATCAAATAGACTTTACTTGCGGGTATACCCTTGATCTTAATACAAAAGTGTGTAAAGGGAGACAATTCCACACTTAGACTTAGATAAATTAGGATGTTCTTGTATGTTAGAAAAAATTTGTTACCATATGTATTTTTTCCTTTGAATTGTATTTTATTCTTAGGGTTGGGCAAATTTTTTCATTATTTTGTAAAAGATGATAGCTTCAGATTTCGTAAGAAGAATTTGTATATAAAGATTTATTTGAACATTTCGCAACAACTTTCATGAACATATACTCAGGACGTACCCAACTCATTTCCTTAAACGAGAATCTGACAGTTAAATTCTGAGGCGAATTCATCTAAATCTAAATTAACGAATTCGATAGAGTAACAGCTATGCCATCCTTTATACTCATTATGACAGACGCCATGCTGTAAAAAAGAGGTAAATATGATAAACAGAGCTCCAATGATAGACATTACTATTTTCGATCTGCGGTAATTTTATTTGCCATGCGTAATAAATATCCAATTAAAATCAATTTTTGTGACGAAAACAACTTAAATTTCATCGATTTTAATTAAAAACATCAAAATATATTGATCTGAAATTTTTCTTAATTACTCAGATCATGAAAGAATTACGGAGACAAATTACCATCATTTTAAAATATGATACATATTCACTAATTTAGAATGTATATTTCTAAATAATAACTGTTGATTCAATATTTAAACGTTAAACCACTGGTCTCTACCTCTGATCAGCCGCCACATCTTGCCTGCCGAATATGTTTATGTGATCCGGAAGATAAATTCGAACGCCGAACTATTGATATTTCAGTTTAATTACGGTTTCGCATCTGTCGTGTTTCCCTTGAAGGCCTTCGAGATTTCGATTATCACCCAATTGTTAATTAAGTTAATGAACCTCTGTATTAACAGCTTTTGGAATATAACTCGCAATCAAAAATTTGTGTATTTATGATTAAATCATTGATGTTATAAAGATTTGTTTCAAATATACTATTTTAATTTTATGGCTAGATAAATTGGCGCCTAAGATACGAAAATATACGAACTGTCTTTATCATAAATGCTTAATTACGGACGCTTTATACTAATTTGATAATCCTTGTTTATAAAAAAGGTTTTATTCTATACATCTAAGATATTTTTTAGATTATTATGAGTTGTATGATTAGATGGATATTTCGTTTTATTACCACTAATAGATTCCAATCACAAAAATCGTTACTTTTTTTCATTTATAATATAATTATACTGTTATATGTAAAATTAAATAATAAACTTTATTCATGACGAGTCAAATTCTTGAAATATTTGTGTGTATATAAATCTAGATATTGATTTTTTATGTTCAGATCAAACGTAAAATCAAATATATTTAGTATTTGTCTTTCTAAATAAAAACTTTTGCAATCAACGTACTAATATTTGGTTCACATCAAAAATTTTTTGATTACGTGGAATAATAAATATTAGTTAATCCACTTTAATTGCATTAGATATGTCAAAAATTTTTTATTGACGGTTGATGCAAAATGATGAACGAATTAAATCGAAACAAACTAATAAAGTTCGTCACAAACCAATTGACACAGCTTTCAAGTTAACAAAGAAACAGATTCACATGATTGAATATAAAAATTTGAAATTCATAAAAATTAATATGATCCGCAGGATACTCATGCAGATAAAACTGTATATTCTCGAAGAAATTCGAACATTTTTCAAGATTATTAATATAGTAGTTATATTATAGGAGTCAATCTAGTAAAAAAGTATAGTATGAAGTCCCTAAAAATAAGTAAAATTTTTCTAAAAGAACATATACGGATATATGGTCCTATTAAAACATCGAAAAAAATATGGTTTGATTTACTATTCCTATTTTCAATCGTTACCCCAAATTTGATACAATTTCGTAATATTATTCGGCATCATAACAATTATGTGTCAATTTTGGCACTGCAAAATGTCTTATGACAAATTCAAATGATATAAAAATCCACAATACAGACTAGCGATGATTTATATTAGTGGTCCTACAAAGCAAGGAAATATGGATTTTAGACAGCATTTATGAAGTAGATGGAATTTTAAAGTTAATTGCAAAGCATTTAAGTTGGTTGAATTGATTATAATCTTGATTATCATGGTTACTAACTTAACTTCTAAGTTTATTAAGTTGGTTAAAATGTATATTAAGTCGATTTTAATGATTACTAAGTTGGTTGCAAAGACTATTAAATTGATTGGGTGGTTTATTAAGTTGATTGCGACGTTTATTAAATTGGTTACAATGATTATTAAGTTGATTGAAGATTATTAAATTGATTTCCAGGTATATTAAGTTGATTTTTACGTTGATTAAATTAATTGTAAATATAATAAAGTTGACTGCGAAGTATATTAAGTTGATTATACTATTTACTAAGTTGATTGTAATTGTAATTAAGTCGATGTCAATGATTATTATGTTGGTTGCAAAGACTATCAAATTGATTGGGTGATTTAATAAATTGGTTACAATAATTATTAAGCTGATTGCAATGATTATTATCTTGATTGCAGAGTTTATTTAGTTCAGTTCAAAGTTTTTTAAGTTCATTTTTAAGGTTATTTAATTGACTCCAAATGTTATTTAGTTCATTGCAAAGTTTATTAAGTTGATTGTATTGACTATTAAGTTGAATATAATGATTATAAGGTTATATGTAATGATTATTAAGTTGATTGCAATGAATATTAAATTGAATATACTGATTATTAAGTTGATATCAATATTTATTTGAGTGAAATGATAAATATGTTTATTGTTGTCTTTGTTAAGTTGATCGCAAACTTTATTAAGTGGGTGGCATAGTTTATTAATTTGTTCGCAGGGTGTATTCGTTTATTTCAATGACTATTAAGTTGCTTCGAAGCTTTTATAATTTGATAGCAATTATTTTTAAACTTATAGCATGGCTTATTGGTTGATTCAACGGTTTATTTAGTTGATTACAACGCTTATTAAAACATTTGTAATTCAATTTCGCAAATGGGAATGTTCGATTTGGCCATAATTCGGTCCTTGTAAAATTTTGATATATTATTCTCGAAATAGTATGTAAATACAATAGAACAATAAACGATTTAATTTTCACTAAAATTCAAACTTCAAGTATTTGTAGTGACTTTAATGATTAACGGAGCCCTGGTATACCCATTTGGATAGTTTTAGTGCGTAATACGACTAGAAGGTGTTTATAATGGTAAATAATCGGCCGAGAATGATGCTAGAGGTTTAGTCTATAATTTGCATCCATTTTCAAAACAATAACTCAACTAGATTCAGTTGAAGAGGGGCGGTCATGGTGTAAATACGGTAATAAAAATATAATTTCAAGTTCGCTTCAAAGGTTTTAAATAGATAAAAAGATAATAAAAATTGTATGTTTTGACATTTTAATCGATTTACTTTTTACTATCGATGTTTAATTTTATGACATACTGCAACTCTAGGATTTTGACTAAAAAGGAACACTTTCAATGGCTTAATTCAATTACAAAATATTTAATATTTTCATCTGAATATGTAATTAACTATTTCTCCATAAGTATTTATTTATATTTTATTTCACGTATCTTGACAATTTCAATAAATTTTACAATAATTAGCCAATTTTTTTTAAATTAAAAATGAATAAAGCGAATATTGATAATCTTATTCATTATGCATACCTAAACATACAGAGATCGTGAGCATGATACTCGTATTACCCAAAAAAATTAAGAATCTGTTGTACGTAGGCATTTTTAACAAAAATTATGATAAATGATATAAGAACTCTAATATTCAAAAAATTATGAAATATATGGTCCTATACTTTCGTATTCTCGGCGACAATTAATCTTATCATTTATCTCGAAATAATATAGAAACGAATGATCATAATGTCCATAATTTAACTAATAATATCCCAATTAAAATTTGAAGTCGTACTTGAAAAGCGTTTACTATGTCTCAATTGATTCAAATCTGATGACTTTGAAATGGACATTCGAATTGACCGAATAAGGCTTTTGTTTTCAAATGATAGTATTGATCTTACTCGCATTATTTCGGTACCTCGATAATAAGGATATGTTATTAAAATTAGAATTTTTTAATTGAAATCGATGAAATTTGAGTGATATTAATGGAAAAAACTGATTTCACTTATATATTTATCGATATAAATATATTAAAAATACCACACCTAGAAAGTCGAAATGCATATCATTGGAGCATTTGTATTCATACATACCTCCTTTTTCTATCTAGGTATCAGTCATTACGAGTTACGAGGATGGAAAACTTGTTACACGATCGTATTCATTAATTTAATTTAGATAAATTCTCCTAAAAATTTGACCATTTCCTTCATCTTTAGGGATCTACTTTGGATTCGTCCCGAATATATGTTCATGAAGGTGGTTGCGGAATGTGCTGATAAACAAAGACGTACAAATCCATGTTCCGATTTCCAAATCTACCATCTTATACAAAATAGACAAAAACGTTGCGATACTATAAAAATTTCATATGATTCAAAGTCAAAACGAAATGTGGTGAGAATTTTTTTAATCCTGAACATTATAATTTATCTAAGTCTACACAGTGATTTGCAGCCGTTTACGCAATTTCGTATGAAGATCAAAAATACACCTTCCAACAGAGCCTATTTGATGTATGACCAATTTTTGGTAACTAACGTTTTTATATATTTCTCAAATTTCCGGAATAAAGTAAGTAAAATATTCGAAAGATTATACCGGAAGCCACGAATGATTTTACTCCAAATTTGAAGTCGCTTGAAGTAAATTACACCAATAATATTTATATTATGTCAACGGTATTCCTAAATGTTATCAGTACCTCACAAAAAAATTTATTTTGATCTGCAAGTTAATGAATGGCAGCTCGAAAATTAGATCACCACAATTCCCGATAATTGTCGAAATATTTGAAAATGAGCCATCATATTCGATCAAAGAACCGAAATATAAAATTACAATAAGTGGTTGGAAAATTTCCAGTTATAATTCGACTACAAACTGGAATTATCTTCCAATATTGTTTTATGACAAAAAATGGACAGTAGGAATGATCAATAAACTCAGAACATCATTATCAGATTTACAATCAAGGATATATTTAATGGATTCAAAGAAATTTTTGTTGTTAAATTAAAAAATCATACCCCAAGTTTCTTGGTTAATGAAAGCACTTTTCTAATTCATAAATTGACATATCAGCCTTTCTCAGGTACTGAACCTGAAAACGATGAGCTAAGTGAGATATATATTGACAGAATCTAAAATACTGCTCATGAATTCTATTCCCTTGTTTTTGTATCAGAGAAAAACGATAGAAATTACAGATAATAATTATGTATTCCACATGTTGATCTAGCGATATTTTATGCGAAAATATTCGTTTAACAATTTTACATTCGAAAATTTATTATCAAAACCAAGATACTATGGATATAAACATGAGATTACTACATTTCTGGGTATCAGAGACAATTCTGGCCTATAAACGATCGCCTGAATCTAATTTTACTTAATATATTATTGCAATTCTTGTCAAAATCATTTTTCAAAATTTCTTGTAATATTTATAAGATCCTGATAAAATGTATCGTAAAAGAGATGAGATAATATGATTCTAGTTAAGATTTCAGTGGACACGGCATGATAGATCATATAATAGTTTCGAAATCAATGAAGTTGATACAGGATATACATTGTTCTTTAAATCTATCCATGAAAATAAATGCAGATATACATATCGAATTTTACATTCAAATGTGTCCATCTTATGTGCATCCGTCATCTGTTTATTGCACATTTTTTTTAAATATTGACAGAAAACGATGAATTTAACCTGAATATTCGAATATTTAAATCTTGGTGCCTTAAACAATTATCATTAAAACAGTCAATTAAAAAGAAAAGAAATAAAATAATATGTAAATTTGAAAAAATGCGCACGCGCACACAGTAACTACGATTGAAAATCGTGGTAGACACAATTGAATAAATAATCCTGTATCAGAGTTATTTTGTATAAATAAAATCACTGCCGAGAATATACTAGATCTATGGATGAAATACAAAAATATCGTTTACACGTCTGCGATATGAAATTTCATCAATTATATTCCGAGAAATCTTATTTATTTAGTCAATATTATTACAAAAAAAATATTCGAAATTTGCGAAAAGTATCAATTTATTGACATGCAATCTGACCATAAAATTCAATCAACAACAATATACGATTTTTCGATCTATTTAATATCTTTTGAAATCGTATTAATAAATGTTGCAAAAAATAAAAAAAATATTTGTATTAAGTAGCTTAATTAACCTTGTTTTATCAAAATTCATTTTTTCAGTCGATCTCAAAATTCTCAAGTAAAATAATAGAGAAAAACTTGAGACATGATATTTTGTCTAAAATTTCGTGATATTTGCTTAAACATTAGTTGCAATGGCTGGAAGTGAATCAAAATATGAAGGTAATATTTCTTTTTCTTTTTCTTTACATTTGTTAGAAATTTTCAAAATTTCAAAAAACCCACTTTTACGAATGAACTGTATACGAAGTAATTCTATTTAAAATGGGGGTTTTAATTATTCTCGATCCAGCATAAATCAGAATTAAAATATAAAACACCCTGGATCGGTGGTCTTGCAAGCATTTGTTTCTTTCGTTTTCACTACCTGATTCATGTTTGCTTACATATTATATAAACGTTTCTCACTTTGTGAACACTTAAAAGCAGCCTTATGATCATTTATTTATAACACTTTCTGTTTTAAATTTCCGATGGATTCATTTTAGATTTCCGATTTTTACACAAAATCACATTTTTCTGTATCCTAATCGTAAGTTAGAATTTTGTAATCCGGTGATTGTAAATACCAATTCAGAACGAAAAACATAAAAAACTAAGTACTAATGTAAAGATGCTGGCTATAAGCTACATTCAGAGACATCCAGAAAAGTCTATAGCTGAAGTAGTAAGAAAATATTCCTTGAACGAACGCTCGCTTCGATACACATACTCCAAGTTTTTGAGGGATGGCTATGTCATTCAGAATAATCAAGCAGGGCCTAAGTACATTAAAGTAGAAGAACAACATAAATTTTGCATTGGACAATACATTGAAGAAATTCCGATTATTACGATAGCCCAAATACTTTCAAAATTACAAGAGGATTTTAATTTGATTTTGTCAAAATCAACTATATGTCGGACCATTAAAAAGTTGAACATAACATATAAACTTGTAAGGCAAGTGCCGATTGCTAGAAACACTCCAGAGATTATAGAAGCAAGGTTCATATACTCGCAAACCTACTTTGAAAGGTGAATGATTTGTTTATAAAGCATTGCTTTCTCAACCCCAGAAGTTATCTACATCGATGAAACGGGGTTCAATTTGCACATTAGACGACGTTATGGCCGAAGTCAAAGAGGCGAATGTGCACATATTGTTGTAGCGAATTTCAGAGGAAGAAACATCAGTGTATGTGTTGCGATGAACATTTCCGGTCTCGTGAACTACAGGCGCATTGTGGCTTCATTCAACAACAATGAATTTTGTCAATGTTTACGGGAAGGCTTTCAGAAGTTATCCAACACACCGAAAATTTTTGTGATGGATAATGTCCATTTCCATCATTCAACCGAAGTTCATGAAGTTGTCGAATCTCAAGGCCATCGAATCGTTTTCATTCCACTTTATTCTCCTCAATTTAGCCAGATCGAGCTTCTATTTTCAAAGTTGAAAAATATTATAAAGTCCGGCATAAGCATCTACGATTGAAATATACTGTTGACAACAATCTCAGCAGCTTCTACCCAGATATCTGGAGACGATTGTGCCGGTTGGATTCGTGAAACACGCGCTTCGCTTCGAGAGCGTTGCAGCGTGAACCTTTTTAGAATTTTTTTATTTTCTTAAAAAAATCGGAAATCTTAAATGAATCCAGAGGACAATCAAAATGAAACAATTTTAGACATGCGCGAAAATCGGAAATCTAAAATGAATCCATCGGAAATTTAAAACGGAAAATGGTGTAATAAGATTACAAATAAAGCTGTATTATCTCTCTCATAAAATTATTTGTCGACTTGTGACATATTTTGTCAAAAAGATTGCAAAGACTTTTAAATACGTTACAAAGAATATTAAACAGATTGTAAAGATTGTAAAACATATTAGAATTAATATTAAATTGTTTGCAATTATTATTCGATCGATTGCAAAGCTTATTAACTTGTTAACAAATGTTATTAAACTGATTGCAAAAGTTGTTAAAAAGTTTGCAATGTTTATTAATTAGATTGCAATTGTTATTAATTCGATTGCATAGATTATAAAACAGATTGCAATGATTATTAAATGAATTGTAAAGATCATCGAAGAGGTTCCAATGTATATTAAATAGATCGAAATACCCTATATTATACAATTTGGAAAAATATTTTTGATTTTTTTTGATAAAGCAAAAGGTGCTAAATTGATGATTATTGCCTTTGTTACATGATAATTAAGCTATAGGGTCATGAAATTGAATTGAATTGGCAAGTATAAAAACTCAAATAACAGATGATTTTTTGATAGTTATGAATCGGTATATCGACATTTGAAATCTATTGTAATCTCTGATTAAATTTATGTCAAAAAAAAAATTTAGAAAATTCAAAATGCCTATGTGAAATTTTACTGTTTTTCCCATGCGGTTAATAGGACTAGATAGGAGAAATGTGACGACTTATTTTTAAGAATTATTGATAAGTCATTAAAGTGTTGATGAGATTAAAATTCAAATATTTACAGATATATAATCTTAAATTGACACAAAAATATTTTAAAGCTGGCATTAAGGTGAATAATAAAACATTTCTGTCAATTTAAAATAAGATTCCTTGCGCGCTCATTAAACAATTCGATGATACCATCATTAATTTTCAGATTCATTCCCTATATCAGGCATAGCCATACGGCATCTTCAATTCCTTGGTAATTTTTATTTAAATAAGATTCAATTATTCTTTGGACAGTTAAATATTGTACACTTTCTTCAAAATCACTGGTCATCTCGCGAATTTCACTGATATGTTTGTGTATATATTCGGGCCTCTTGCAGAGTATCACAATAAGGCAAGCGTACACGCAACAACATTCGGTCATTTCATGATCAAGATTTTTATCTGTATTCGTTCGTATGATCTATTAGTTAATTAAAATATACAGTTTTGAATAAAGCTAAAGCTTGTTTGTAATCCCTTTCAGTGAATAGATATTCTGCAAGTTTGAATCTGTATTTGTTGATGTAGCTGTCCAACACGTCAGATTTCACTGTATTGAAATATAGTCCAATGACATGCTTGTAAAATTCAGCAAGGTGTTTTTGATTTAATGATAATCCGCAAAAGCTTTCTTCTAGGGATTCACAAAAACCTTCGACGCCCTCATGCTCTCCCTGAATCATCATACAATTACAATTTTAATCATAAATTTGACAGCCAATATGTAATATTCTATAGAAAATTCTGTTTGGGTTTCCAAAAAACAGCTTCCGGCTACTTCATAATCGTTAACGGCCACATTATAGTCTTCCAAGTAATACTGAGCGATTGAACCGGCCTCACAGTAAGCAGTTGCCGCCTCTGAAGTGAGTACATATTATACGCCTATTTGCATCCAATTTTCTGTAAATATTTCCGGCTTGGATATACAACTGTCGGGCTCGTCTTTTAGTATAATTGTTTCTAATAATACCAAAATATATACTCAACGACGTTGAACATATGGTGTTTGATTTTTGCTAGTTTGAAGGCTTCCTCTATTAAACTGTTGGCTTTTTCAAATTCTTTCACCTTTTCTCTATTCATTAAATAACTAGATGGCTGCGCATACACACACTAGATTATTACTCACTCGTACAATCAATTAAGATAATGGTATCATGCATATTAACATACATGATAAAATGAGTACATGTCATCAGGATTTATCTCCATTTTAATGGGTGTCGTCATTTCTTTTTAAAAACGACATTAAATAGTGCTAAAATTACAACTGACAATATTTTAGTAATTTTCAACGATGTGTCATCTTATTATACAACCCATTACATATATGATAACCAGCCATGAAAATATGCACAATTTATTAAAATAAACCAGGAGACATTAAATCCTGATATTTTTCTAATTTAGAAAAATATTAATTACGTGAATCAATTATGATTTAAATTCACGCATGACAGTTTATATCTGACATTAAACCTTATTATCGCATGTTTTGTTTCATGATTGGCATAATTTTGAAAAACATTAGATATATGTTATTCAGATAAATTACAATTAGATTTGTTCACGCCTTTCTTTTAAAAATTACAAAAATATGTATTCAGCTTATTTGGCGCACGCGTAACGAGATTTTAAAAAATTTAAAACTAAACTTGATTAATTTATTATTACTATTTTTTACTTCGATAAATATGAATATCTAAGTTGTTTTTTATTTTCAAATTGATTGGGCACGGTTGATTTCAAACGGTTTTCGGAGGTTAGTTACAGATCATGATCTAAGAGTAATTTAATCATTTAACAGATCTCATGATCAGACTCATTATTTTGAATCAGCAAGAATTAGTTTATTATGGTCGATCGATGCCAAAAATATACACGTATGAATGTTACGATGGCAAATAATATATTGGCTCAGTAATCGTTCGATACATACGTTTTGAGTTAATACTTATATAAATGGCTTTGTTTCTTATCAATGAAAATCAATCATTGTCAACTAATGTTTATAAATTTTCTAAAATAATATGATATGACGTGTTGAGTTACCAAAAATAGAAATTAAATTATCATGCATGTGTAGAGATACATGTCTATGAAATGAGTTACGTTTGCGTTAGTCAACAACTGCCTCATTTACTTACTGTTACCACTTTAATAATTCTGCAGTTAACATTTATTTAATAGCCTTGATCTATTTCTAAATTGGATGCAATAATTAACCGCAAAAGTTTAGTTTATCAGGTTCCTTACCTCTATAAAAACAATAATAAAAATTCACCTTATTGCTAATTGTAAAAACAATAAACTTACGATATATGGCATTTAATATAAATCCAAAGCCATTCATTTACTATTTATTTATAAGAACGATTTTGAAAAATTTGAAATATATTTATATTATCTTTTGGGTCAATGAATGTTATCTGAGATAATTGGAAACAAAAAGATTTATGTACGAATCTGCATATATTTTTAGTATATAGAGGCAATGATTTTCAAAGAATATTGTAATCCCTGTTTAATTTTCACCAAGCGTTGACAAGGTATTGTAAAAACTTTAAGATAATCAGGGTTGACAAATAGATAGTGCTAACAAAAATGACAGTTAAATAAAATCAACACCATAAAATTATCCATAAATATCAAGAAAAAAATGATTGTTTTCATTGTGTACACTAAAAATCGTTTCATATATGTTAAGGTAATAACTATGTTCAGTTTTGTGATTTTTCTGTATAACTGAATTCTTAAATGTATAAATTGTATAAAATCTCATCTATTGTTACTAAATCGTGTATTCCGCGTCTCAAAAAAACAGTATCTTTCGACAAATTATCTTCTCTTGGTTGAGTAATGTTGATGAATATTTTTTGATTTTTTCTGCAACATAAAATATGTGCTAACATTTCTCTTAATTGGATTGATTTCAAGATCCGTTAGTGAAAGTCTTTCCCAGAATATTCACTTAATTTTTCAAAATTATTTTAGATGGTATTCTTTAATCATTTTCTATATATTTTGAATTTCTCTCAAAAATTTTAACTGGTTATATTTAGAAACATCCATTTTTGAGATACACCATTTTCCGTCCCGAATGGTTAACTTTCC
Source organism: Thelohanellus kitauei (assembly GCA_000827895.1). NCBI lineage: Eukaryota > Metazoa > Cnidaria > Myxozoa > Bivalvulida > Myxobolidae > Thelohanellus > Thelohanellus kitauei. Next base: position 93,491 of record JWZT01004745.1, read on the forward strand.
GATGATGATATTCAAAGGTTCCAAATTTGTATTTATAAGTAAATTTATATTTATATAGACTCTGACTTTTAGGGTTGTTAGAATACTCATTTAGATTCAAGAGTGGAATACGTGCTGTGGTTTATTGAAATCTGGTTTTGACTAACAGCAAAGATTCTTTCTAAAATTTACTTATTTTGATAAATGCAATATCGAATCTTTGAATATCATCATCTCCAAGTCAACCATTATGGACGGAAAATGGTGTATATCTTGTTATAATGGCATTGAACTCGGACACAAATTATGTGAAGGTTTTAGATGTTCTCTATTCAAGATACCACACATTATATTTACGTTCTCTGGTTAATGTGAGATATATTTGATATATTGTTTGCGCATGGCAAGTAATAACACAAAGAAATTTAAGAAACATGAATTATTATAGTCAAGGTTGATGTCAATTGTTTAATGATAAATAATAGGCAGGATAGAAAAATTGATATGTTGGGAAAATTAGACAGGTTTCCATTATTTGTAAAAATTAGCATTTGAAATCTATCATAGGCATATTTAATAACTTTTGAATACTAAATGTTATAAACATAGAAATATCATTACATCAATATTAATTCAGTATATATTTATCATACAATCCAATCGAAAAAAAAATAATTTGCATAGATTCTTAAATAACTGTTGAAATACCTGTTAGTTATCTTGGTTTAATCTACGATGTATATACTGTGAACTTGAGGAATTTATTACTATTAAATTTAACGCTAAAAGGCTTAAATTAAAAGAATTTTAGTTAATGATTTTCTGTAATATAATAACGATAATTATTTTTTGAAAAATCGTTGTAATTCGTAGAAATCGAAATCTAAAATTATTTGCATAAATATTTCATGAATGTCTGATCAGTCCAGCATAATTGGAGAATACACACCTTTAGTATTTATTCGTGTAGTGTAAGTGTAGAACTATATAATTAACTAATGATTAAAATTTCGATGAAATTGAGTTTTTGATGGATAGGAATAGTGAAATGAATATAAATACTAAATAATAATTCCAGGGATATTACCGATGAAATTCACTTCAATATATTTAGATTATTGATGGTAAAATTATCAAATATATGATTAATCTTTAACTTAAAATCTATAATTATATCCAATATTGATTTATAATATATTTATACACAAAAATGGCGAAATTAACTATCAAATATATAATGTTATTTATTCCGATAATATCATATTCTAAATTCCTATCTAATTTATGGAATGGTCTGTATGAAATACATGGCTTTCGTTTTTAATTAAAGTTTAATCAGTCAAATTTTGTTTTTTTATATCATATGATTTTTCGTCTGCCGAATTAGACTGGACATCGGCGAAACAACAGCCGCAAAAATCGTACTAGAAAAACGGTAATTTTTACTTAAATACCTTTATATACAAATGATGAGAACCCTACTAGTAGCTCAAACCTCTAATAGAGACAACGACAGAAATATATGTTAGTATTGGAATAAAAATCCCGATGTGAAATCTGGTACATCCCTGATAATCGTGGTACAGAAAGCAGAGTAAAAAATTATATAAGATTAAATCTTATGTATTAATTGATGAGTTAAATACGTTTTATCATCAATAAACTAAATTTGATTTAGCGAACCATATTTTTATATAGATAATTATATTTAAATATCAGGCTATTTTATAATAATATTACAATTTAAAAAATTATAACAAATAATAAAATTAAATTTGGGGGTGGACATAGGGGTATCACCATATTTCTATCCAGATTAAATAGAAGGGTCGCTCTGCCTCTTTTTTTGAATATAAAGACCAATTAGCAGTAATTAGTAAATAATTGTCTATCAATAAGGTTAAATTTTTTATTTTATTGAATATAAAATATAAATTAGATTAATCGATCTGATTGAGGTAATTTCGCCGCATATCTATTACAACTGAAAACGAATCCCAGATCCTTCTCAAATATGTTCTCAGTCGGAATATTTTTAGCCACAATGTTCCATGTATGTTATACACATCCATTCTGGAAATCAAAAAGTAAAAAGGATTATCAGGATACTTCACCTGTATTTACCCAAGTAATATTGAAACATTATAAAAGGCCAAATTTGGAGGAATGGATAAATATGAATTATCTTATCAATTTTGGGCAGGAGCTCCAAATTTTTTTATCTTTAATTTCCAAGATAAAGATGAAACCCAAGATTCGACAAAACAAATTCTATTTGTTTCAAAAGATGGAGGCAAAACTTTTTTCCGCTGGCAACCTGAATATAATGGTAACCGAATTTATGCGAATCAATTCATTGCAACGAAAGACGTTTTATTTATCAAATCAAGTCTTAATCAATCATTCTATTATTCTGATAATGAGTTGAATATATTTAACTCGAAAAGATACGAGAAAAATTGTTTAACAAGTCCATCTCCGTTCGAACCTTCATATATTATCATCATACTCATGAAAGGAGCCACGGTAATGTTTTTGATCATATTTATTTCAAAATATTTTTTAATTTTAATACAATCAATATAAAAAATTATTGATTTTTTTAGATTTCAAAAAAAATACATTGAGGTAATTAAATTTTTAAATTTTACAAAATAAATTTGTAAAATTTTTGAAGATATTGACGTCATAAGGGATGTTACAAAATTCATATCATAAATTATACGAAATTCTAATGTATTTGTAGGAATATAAGTGATATATTTTTTAATTTAGATGTGAATAATTATTAAAAAAAGTATTTTGCTGTATTTTTTCAGTTAATCATTGATACATTCTCCGCAAGTACTTAAAAACTGAACATTACGATAAATCAGCGTTCTGTATTTGACAAATATTAAAAATAATTTGAATACTATCAACGTCATATGATTTTCAAGCTTCTTTTTATTCGACCTTTGTAATGTTAACAATTTTGCTATTTAGGCTGTATGTTAGAACCAACTACTGCTAATTGAGCTTAGGTATTCAGTCTCGACACCAAGAAAGAAGGTGGATTTTCCAAAATGTTCATATATTTGAAGTTAATATACATAGCATGGTACAAGCATGATCAATAAATCGCTTGAATATTTACTGAGTTGAGTGTATTCGATATTATTCATCTCTTCTGATATTAAAAAGCATGGTTCTTTTAAAAATTACCGTAAATATACCTTAAATAACACATTTTCATAATATTTAATTATCCATTCATATTTTGAATATATACGATTTTTATATTCCAAAAGATCGAAAAAAAAATTTCCGTTTTATCTTGTGTTCCGACCTCACAGATTTATAACATGCACATCGTAAAGTTTCAAAAAAAAAACTATATATTATGGATATTAAGGCTGCTTATGTGTAGAACCAAGAAAGTTATATTTTTTTAAATACTCCGATGCCTTTAATCATAACGGTAGAGTAAAAAAATAAACATACATACACTATCCACATCGTATAGGCCACACAGTGAAAATAATCGAGAAACTGTGAGGCTTATAGACCTTGTATTTTGGTATACATTCTTAGAAATAGATATCATTTTGTTGTAAAATTTTTTCTACGTGGTTGGACGTTATTGTCTCATAGACCATGTTTTCTTAACCAAATAAAATGAAAATCATGTGAAAACAATTTTGACAGCTGGGCAAGGATTTAAGTATCACATCTTGTCTAATCAAACACAGTTGATAAGTAAAAAGAATTGTATGGACGAATGAGATTCTATTTTAAATTAAAACTACTCAGTTCAGATACTTATTGATTTGAATATATACCACAACACATACGTTTATTGAGCGGCTCTCCAAGACAAATTTATGATGGGATCCAGTCATAACAATCATTTAATAATTTAGAATATGCATTATAGCCTGAATCCTACGATCACTACTAATAAATCATAAAAAATTTGTATGATTTAGATTTTAAAATCATGGGTTAGAAATGGAATTGATGTAGAAGAATATAGGGTTATAGAATAGTATAACTTCACTATTGTTAGCATATATATGACTAAAAAATATGATTGTCTTAAATCATTCAAACCCACTGTTTTACTGTAATTTAGTTCTCATTATATTTATTAATATTTTTTATTTTTAGATCGATTACGTCATTTATAATTTGTACATAAGTCACAACTTTGGAAACACATTTAAAAAAATCAGCGAGAGGGTTGTAGATGCTTCGTGGATTCGGAATACGTCGTTGATCATTTATCTCGGTATGTGACTAAACGTGATTCTAGCCGATAACATAGTAAGGATTCTGGATGTTGCAAATAATTACACTGAGATACAAAACTTTCCAAATATCAAAAGATTCCACCATATTCGCAACGAATTCATCTTGTTATATTATGATAAGGTATTTCAGTTTTGAGCATAGTTTCTTGAAACAGATAATATATTAGCGGTGGTTCATATTGAACATAATGGTGTCATAACTACCCAAACTCTCCACAAAAATCATTTCGGGGGAAAAACACATTTAAGCATTGTGAAGAAATTTAATGAATATTTCTATTCACATGGAAATCTGTATTTCCTTGTCTGGAAGAATATTCGTACGCTCTGCTTAGTCTCTTTAACTATAAATGATCAATTCGTTGAACTAGTTTGCAATGTATCGACCTACGATGGATATAGTCGTAAATGTTCGTTCGTTGTACATCCACACATTCCGGGTGTGATATTTGCGAATTTAAAAAATTATAATCGGAAATTGAGAACATACGTGTCATTCGACAACGGCAAGCATTTCACGCCTTTACAATATAAAGAAGAAAACTCAGAATGTGATATGAGGACTTGTGGAATTGAATTGGATTTGGAATGTTCCAATAATTATATTAGTAATAATTTTCCGGAACCTTGGATAGCTAAATTTAATGGGACTTACCATAAAATAGGTTCTTCAACCCGCCATATATTTCTTTCATTCAATGGCGGGAAAAATTGGAAAATATTATATCCTGTAATCGAAAGATTGGTAATTATAAACAGAGGTAGTTTAATGTTTGGGACTGAGAAAACTAATGGAAAAGTGTGGTATTCATATGACAATGGACTGAATTGGTACATAGACAAAATTATGGCGGATAAATTCATCGATATTATTCCGCTAGAATGGCCGCAAAATCTGGTTATCGCTGCAATAAATTACAACGAGCGCAAAAATATATACTCATTAATTCGTTTCAATTTTTCCATCTTAATAAGTAGTTTTTATAAATGACAGATAAAACATGTCGGGCCGAAGATTACGAAACGTGGGTCGTGTACAGATTTTTCAGAGATTGCTTTCAAGGGCAACAGATTTCCTTTTTGAGGAAGAAACGTGATTCTCTATGTTTGGATGACAGGACCGAGGTCCTACCAATCATTAAACAATGCCCATGCTCGCAAGAAGACTTTCCTTGGTATCAATATATTAATATAGTAAACCTAATTATTACTATAAAGACAATTTTTGCGTGTTGGATGCACATGGACATTATATTGAACCAACGAAAATATGTCGAGATGGTGGAGTTCCACTTCATAAATGGAACGGGTAAGACCAAACTCTTATAGTTTCTCACAACTTGATTCTGATTTATGTTCTGTTCGTCCCAGAAGTATTGACGAAAATTCTCCATTTGCAGATTATTGCATCAGTAATGGTAATTGTATGTCTGATCAGAATCCAGTGTTCATCTTTTAATATACTTTAATAATTCAGTCCAAAAAAGCATGCTGGATAATAGAGGACAGTATTTGCCAGCTATTCATATCAAAAAATATTTCCTACCAAGTTGGGCTAATAAGGATCATCATAATGCTTATGACATGAAAGATGAATCAATATATATGTTTGCAAATCAAAGGATTAGTCGTTTTCAATTACAATTTGGCAATTTTACATCTCCACAAAATTCATTGTACATGCTACTATTGTTTCCTGTGTCATTAACGTTTGATAAATCAAATTCTCTTTTATTTTTTATTGATTATTCTAATGGACTATTTGCGATATCTTTAATTAGTAACTACATCAAATTATTGGCTGAAGATGTCAGAAGCTTCAAATTTGATACTAGTGCCATGTAAATACTAAAATGATTCTAGGTCAATCTCATTTTCAACATCTAAACAAAAATGCTACTATCCTTTATATTCGGAAATCAATTGCCTTGGGGGCGATGACAACATAAAGAAATATGTGTTTTCTCCAAAATCAAAATATCACGTATGGCAACTTCCGAATAATACGTTATTTGTTGCCAAACACTCAAATATGGGAAAATCGGATAAATATCAGGTGATTAAAGTTTTTGATTTTCATTTCATGGGGTTATGGATTTAAACTGGTTGCATGTAGATATAAGGTTAACGTAACTGATTTATACGACAGATTTTTCATAAATATTTATCTTTATAAAAAATGTTATCACATCTGTGCCAGAACATTTTAAAGCACGCGCGAAGTTTTCGAAATTACAAATTATTGAAATTGGTAAAATGTAAATGTCACTTAATCCGTCTGAAATAATTTCACATTACAAACATCAAAGGAATGAAATTTCATTGTAAATATTTCTATCCCACGATTTATGTATCCAAAGAAACTTTTTTTTATCGGTGTATGTTTCCGAAATCAAATCATGAATATTATTAATTAAAATGCGTTAAAAATGTTCCATATTAAGAGAGTAAATTTAATATCATGATTTGAAATAAACTATTCTATTAATTACAAAATTTCCACAGTAATTACTAGATTAAATGAATGAGTTTTTCTGAAGTAAATATCATAATTTTCTTTCCATGGATTAATATTTATGAATCCATTCAAATACATTTGTTTGGAAGTCGACAATTTTTGGTACATTGTTTGACTGTCAAAATATTTTATATATTCACATGAACGTTTTATTTTTGTTTATTTATATTGTTCCCCGCGCGTACGCATACTTTCATTCTACGCTGAGTTGTCACAATAATGTGATTAAATGAAATAAAATGACCATGTTTACTTATTTTTTCAGATATTCTGCCAACTAGTTATCTGTTGTTAATATTTTATATTTCATAGATATAATAGCCAACTTTATAATCATTTATTTTATATAAAAATCAATTAAGTTTCATTTGAAATAACAAAAAGAGAGCGGTTTTATTTGTATAAATTTTGTTCGAATCAAGATTCATATAAAATCCAAAAAGGTTATATATTAGAAATTTATCTAGACAGTACGTAATTCCATTAAAATTCAACTCTCTAAAAACGTTTTCATGAATTTTGATGAAAAAACTCTGCACGCGCGGCGAGTTTATTATGGTTAGAATCTCTATTTACGATATAAATATATAAGATTGATAATATTTGACAAAGATAAATATAGGTTATCAAAACATTTGTTGATGTTATTACTTTCGATGTTATCGGTCTAAATTTATATTTTATCCAATATTCAATGTTGATTCATGTGTATCTCAACAAGCTTAACCGACTAAATCTGGTGTCATATGGAAACTATTCTGAAGCCATTGGATTGAATATAGACACCCATTATTACTCAGGTATGATGATAATAGAACAGAAATAAAGCATCCTTATGGAAATACTACTTGCCAATTTGTGTGCGACCCGTTAATTAAGTCTGACGATTTCTGCTACTGCGTCGATGATTTTAACATCATGAAAGAATATATGTGTGGTGATCACGATCTGATATGTCTTAGTATATTTATTCACAAAATAAGGGAAATATTGTTTAGGTTTCATGTGCAACAATGGCAGATGTCTACAAAATAACGTACGATGTAATTACATTAACGACTGTGGCGATCGCACTGATGAAGAAGGTTGTCCTCGTATTGAGATTAATTAACAGGTACTTGCCATTTTACAGAACATTTATGCAAAGGGCAGTGTCTTTCCAAGTCAATCATATGTAGGCTAGTTTATTGTATTAGGCCATGATTTCTCTTATGATTATGAACATCAACACACAACTGGTGTATACAAAAGTGTTACCAGAATAGATGCTTGAACAAATTTTAATATTAATTAGCCTATTTATGCTTGTTTTGATTTCAACGATATTTTAATATTATTTTTTAAAATATATTTTCAAATACTCATTATTTGATTTATCCCTGATTGGTATAAGAAATGTGC
>JWZT01004745.1:104229-120419 GCA_000827895.1 Thelohanellus kitauei
TGCTAAATTAAAATTATGTAGATATTTTTTTCGTTATATTTGTGAATCATACCCTTTAATTTTTTTTTCTCTTGAAAATTGAATTCAATTTTTTCATATATTTGAAATATTAAAGTATAAATAAAAATTTCTCTTCTTTTTTACCCAAATTTAATATGAAGTAAATAACCCTAATTGAAATTTTTGAGATAAAAATGAATTGTTTCTTGTTTTCAATGTTTATTTTTATAAATATTACACATGGTTTGATCTTTATCACTCATTGTTAGAAAATAAAATTCGGATATGAATGAATAATATCCGAGCTCTCATAATGATTTAAAGATTAAAAAAAAATCAGTGATGTTAACCAACACATTATGAGCATACTTTTATCACTTTTGTTTGATTAAAATAATTCTATGTATTCTAAAATAACTACACATTTGAAAACGAATCGACACATTGAAAGTTTCTCCATGTATTTAGTTCAAAGAATGCAAAATTTCCCCCAGAATATCTAACCAGAATAATTAGAAATTCAAATGTTAGTAGCTCTTGCATTCAATTAGCTACATAGTTGAAATATGAGATATTATACTGAAAATACGTGTCTTTAGAATTTAAAATATTCTTAACCTATTATAATAGTTGTGAAGTTGATTTATTTTGGTTCATTATCATTTAACTACATAAATAATTGGATGTATTACTCAAATTACATTTGATAAACTGACGTTTGTACATAAATTATCAGATTTTTCGTACGGTATAGGTATAAATCGCACAGTCCCAAAATAGTTATCAAAATCAAATTCTGTATAACATAGAAGGTCAATCAATGCAAGAGAATTATGCAAAAGTTAATCCTTAATACCTAATTTAAAAAAAAATCACATTTTATTGAAATCGTAACATTTATCTTTTAATAGTACCTTCTTATTCGCAAATGTGTTTCATTTCATTTTTAATCAAGTTGTTTGCTAATTATACAGTTAATTAAATATCAAAATGTGGTTATTACAATAGAAGGATTATGCTTATAAAACTGGTTTAATTTAAATAACACACATTAGATTCGAGTCGATTATCTAACGATTAAATCTCTAAATTATCGAGATTGTGAACATTTGTAATGAACCAAAAAAAGTTTTGAATATTATAATGATATTTTTCATTTATCGTTTCGATTATTTGGAACCTTGTCTATAATTACAGTCCTGTTACAAAATATTTCAGATACTAAATTAAATAATAAGCACTACAATCGTGTTATTTCGTTATTTTAATATAGAATAGACAATTATTGTGTTTAATATTCAATTTATTTTTTAAATCAATTATTTTTATAAGATATTCAAAGACTAGCAAACGTGATATTATTGAATTGTTTACTCTGTTTCTCACTATAACTAGAATATTTTTAATATTAGCGTCCCATTTTACATATATTAATGCATTAGATGACATCCACAGTTAAAAAAAGAACATGATGATTTTATAGTAAAGTATACAATTGGCTAGGTTGAATATTAAACAGACGGGTGAGTATTTGTTCAAATATACATCGAATTCTTTCACTATTATACAAAAATACAGTAATGAAGCCGTAGTTTTGGGTCAAGATTGTTTGGGTTTTTTTTATCCTCATTATCAGAAAATTTGGACTGTTGAAACTAAATTTAATTGAATGTTATAAAATACGTGTCTATTTAAATGTTGTAGTAATTTTAAATATTTGATATCACAATTCCACAGAAAGCAGAAATTTATAAATTTGAACATTTAAATAATTATATCATTGGCCAGATAATACAGAGACCAAATTTAAGCGAATAAATCACATCATAAAAAATGCTTACGGTGGTTCATAAAAATTCACAAAAGCCTTTGAAAGATATTTTCAACCTATTTTTAAAGTCTTGATGAAAAATATGAAACATAAGAATAGAAACTTTATAATAACCAAATATGGATTTTTTTAGAAAAAATTGATTAATTTACTTATGTAATATGTGATGACGGAAACTGTTTTGGGTCTTTCGTTTAGCTGAAAATAAAGAATGTTATATCATATTTGTTGCTAATTGACGGAATTTGAATCTCTCGGTTTTTTGGTCGTTTAGTTATATATATTGATTGCACATTCAGGAAAATCGGGTTGTCTGGTATATACATGATTTAGAATGCCATTTTTGGTGTATTATTGATTAGTCGAGGATTCCGAAATCAGAAATTTACAAATTTTCGCACAAAGATATTGAATCAAATGTAAAAATTTGGGTTCAATTCATTATTCATACCAACAAATATAAGTTACCGATAACTCAATAATAAAGTGTTAAAAACCAAAAAAGATTGCAAACTGTGCAAAATTAAGTGCAATATACTGTATTTGGATGACCTTCCAAATATCTTCATGTTAATTCTTAAACAAATTATTCTTCCAAATATAGAATGAAATATACAAATTATACAGAATCAAAAGTGGAAAATAAAATAATTCTAATATTTCAATATTTTACAGTGTATTTACCGGCGCATATCGTGATGAGTTGTATAATCTTGAACTCATCATCTGGATTAAGTTGTCTTTATACGATTTAAAGGAAAAAAATTTATAGGATTAATGGTGATGAGTTAATGTCCTTTCATTTTTGACAACGGTCTCAAAATGTGTACCAATATGCATTGGTGTATTACTGAATGAAATTTACGTCGACCGAGATTGTAATGTTTTTCACCTACGACCGGGCAGCAACTGAGTAGGCACCCTTTTGCAAGTAGGGTCTTGTATTGAAAGAATCAAACCGTCTAAACATTTACCATCGTTCCTCTGCACACTAGAGCTGTGAAACCAAAGCGGCATTCGTATGCTGGGAACAAAGTGGTCATTCTAAATCACAATCAATCATTGTTACTTTCCTAAATGTGTCAAAAATATCGTTTGAGTAATTTCCAAACAGTTTATTAATCCTCAAAACAATATAAATGTCCATGCAATTAAAATTAAATATATGTGATCAGAATGATAGTTTTATAACCAAGACTTGAAATGTTTTTAAAAAAAATATTACTTTGATATAAGACATAAATCGACATCAATATGCTTTCAAATTTAATATAATGGGCCCATGAGATTCTTTAATTTGACACAGTTGATTTTTAGCGTTTATTAAGTTTTCTCTGGCAGTCTTTTGCATATTTATCTAAAATATATTATAATTAAATCATTTTTGACGAGAGCATGATGGTTTTTTTTTGATAACGTATATTTCAACGACTTACTTTAAGCTCTCTATTCAATCTCAGCTGTGTTAGTTATCGTTTTCGGTGTATTATGATTTGAATATGAAATTTTGGTCCTGAAATTCGAAACCTAGTTGTCATTACTGATTGTATAGTCGCAAAACTCATTTATCTATGTCCATTTAACCTAATAATTCAACATTATTAATAAAGAAAACAAAACTATTCCAGTGGAACGGTTAAAACAATAATATATTTTCCTTAACATGAAGTCTTTTCCACAATGATTGAACATAAACATTCGATAATCGTCGATTTTGTACGAGGAGACAGATTCCAATCAAAATTTATGTACGATAAGTGTTTTTTATCGACGGTCATTGGAGTTTTACAAACCTGCAACGGTAAATTTCTGCCCAAACTTTACATCGACCACGAATGCGACGTTGTTTACGCACTTGTAGGGTAATTCCTCCAGGGAGGTATCCTTCTTCGCGCAGTTAATGTAGTGCTTGGCTCACATCTGCTAAAAATTCATCCCCATTCCTCTGTCCACTAGAGCTGTGATACCAAATCACGATTCGTTTGCTGGGAACGTAAGAGAAGTTTACCATTACAACATCATACTCAAAAAACCGAATTTGTTTTTGGTAAAACATTGATTAATATAGTAATAAAATTTATACACTAATATCTTAGATTCACACATTGCAGATTCGTAAAACACTAGTTTGGTTTCTTGTCCTATGAATATATTATTATGATAGAACTAATTCGTAAAAATGGTATCAATCATTTAAACTGAAAAAAATCTGATTAAATTGATCATGTGAAACATTTAAGAGAGATTCACATAAAACGAAGTTTTGAATATGTTTACATCATAAATTTTAATTACCTTTACGCCATGTCATTAGGACAATTTATTTCCTGAATAAAAACATTTGTTTTCATCAAATAAGAATTTTTCGATCAATTTAAAAATCTGTGCAAACGATTTAATAATAATTGAAATCTATTTAATCAAAGTAGCCCCAAATCAAAAAAAAAATTCATTTGAAAAGATAATTAATCTTGTTTCATCAACTTTCTATTAATAAGTCAATCTAAAAATTCGCAAGTTCACTAATATTTCAAAACTTGAGAGACTATATTTGCCATAAAATCAAACTTTGTTTGATAAAAAAATGGTAAAATGTATTGTAATCGATTCAAAAATGTTTGAGAGTATTTTTGGTTTTATTCTTAAAATTTGTTGGAAATTTGCAAAATTTCACACCTGTATTTCGAATGAACTATCTCGGAATGGGTTGGATGTATAGTTGTGATTGTAAATATTCGCGATCAGGCATAAATCAAAATTCAAATACATGAATCATGGTTTGGGTTGATGTTTCTGTATTTTATCATTGGTTTTCATAGCCTAATGCGTATGTGATTACAAACTATATATAATATTTTACTTTGATGTGTTTTAAATATATTCTAAAGATCTAAAATATAAAATAATGATAAATTAAAATTAACTACCATCATCGTGACACTATTTATTGATTCGGAGCAACTTAAATAACATCTCCTGCAAAAATTAATAAATATATCAGCAAATGATAAATATAAGTTATCTTCAAAGTTCTAGACAAACAGAGAAAAGCCATACAAAAATGAAATACTTTAAATGTTTTCTATTTTTTAAGAGTTCGCGCTATTTATTTTTAGAGAACATGCGGAGTTTTATGTGAAACTGATATTAATGTTGAAAAACACTAAGTGGGTGCTAATTTTTAAATTGACTAATGCTCAAATTTGAACTTTATCATGTCCGCATTTTTTAAGATAATAATCGATCCTGATATCGTGTAGACAGCATCATAAATCGGTAAAAAAATAGGTTTACTCATGTCGCAGTATGTCGATTAAAAATTCAGAGTTGGAGAGTTGAATGAACGAAATATTTTCAGGTTCAATTTTGCAAAAACTGTTTTTGGAACATCAATGATCATTTTAGAAATTTAAATCGATCACATTTGAATAATCTTATACATGTCAATACGATATCTGCCTGCAATACAAGGTTGGGAGTATATTTGCCAATTGTCACAATCACATAATAGTTATATCATGATCCGCTTTTTTAAATGGATATATTATGTTGGTAAAACTTACGATTTTATAGAACCCGCAATCCAAATACTGATAAACGAAAATTTTTTAATATCTTTTTAATCAAAAATCTGCCGATGAACATTTTTATTAACAATTAAATGTTTTTATTATGTAAAAATAATTAAAAAACAAGTAAATAGAAACTAAATGAAAAAACATGAGAATCATATGTCATAATTAAAAGTGGTTCTATTTCTCGATAGTTTGATTGAGCGATGTCTTTAATCATTGCTATAAAGAATCCTTAAACACCCGGTCATATCCAAATTCAGTCAGCTTTAGAATTAATAGAAATAACTGTTAATAACAAAACACGCATGCGCCCCAATGCGGTTTCCCATGCGTAAAATCGTCAGTTTTATCACTGCCGTGGGCGGTATGTATGCTAAAGTGTATTTTAGCCATGAAAAATTAGCAGTATATTTTCTGATGTATCGGGTTTTGCATTCATATATAAATATCTGAACGTATTTATAGAGCACCTCTATTATTCATGATTATTATTAACGATATTTTGGATCTTAGGGCTGGCTTTTTTGTTGTTTATTTTGACATTTTTAGTTGAGCAAGGCTTCACTTATGTATTTTACGAAAAAAAGGTTATAAATATCTTCCAGATATGCCAAAATATCGTTAAACGTAACAATGAATATTGAAGGTGAGCAATATATAGGCTTGGATATATTGTAACTCATGCAAAATCTGGTACAGAAAATTATAGTTATGCTTACATATTTCTAAATGTTCGAATAACCGATTTTGAGCTTTAGACGTAGTTTCAAAATAGAAAAATGAAATTTGAAGGTGCAAATTTGTATTGCGCATTGATGATGTATAAATGCGCGTTGATTATGAATAGGAGTGTAACGGACACAAAATGAAAAATCTGATAAATGCAGTGAATAAAACTTCTTTGTATGGTTCGGAAACTTTCAGACTATCTGAAAATATGTATTCATTTATTTAATTTAAGATTCTTCACACAATTTTTGTTTTGATACGTACATTCAGTTGTCAGAGTATTAACGGAGAAACAACGAAGTTTAGATCGTGGTTAGATTTTTATGAATCATGTCCTCGTATCTGTCAAAAAAAATAGACGAATGAGTAAAAAATTGTTATGTTGTCTGCGTTCTTAGTTTTCCAGACACTCTCTACGTTTAATGTTTGTATGAATGTAGGTTTAGTAATAATAATAATTGCAGTCCCGGAGATAGACTGAATTTTTCTTACATGAAACCAATTCGATCGATTGTGTTAATGAATAAACCATCTCGTGAAGCCCTTGTCTAGAACCTATTGGTATAATCAATGTACGCATGTCTGATTTTTTATTAAAATTATGCTTTAAGTCCAGGATAGATTTTATGACCTTCAAGCAAACTCATTGTCGAGGTCAGACATTCTAATCAATGAATTTAAAAAAACGTGATATAAAATAACGAAATTTTCCGAATATGTACGATTGGTTCCGATAAATTATATAGGATTAATGTCAGTGTTGGTTGATCTATAGTGGCTCTTATGACGAGTGCTGTTCTTTATCATTCACAAAATAAAAAATGATGAAAAACTGTCTTACCGATTGTTGGATATGTTGTCTAGTTCTGCAACCACTTTTATGCATCGTCGGACAATATTTTATTTTGGCACAAGGAGTACAACAACTTGCTATTAGGAAATTGATATTTTTTATGTCTAACATACCCATAATATCTGTTGAAGATCTTAAGCCCGTTGGTAGATAACTCATCCCATAGTATTTATTAGTGGTTGGATATGAATACAGCTCAACCAAACTACTCTAAATTTATTGTGCAACAGACCTTTTGGATGACGTCAACGCTGACTTCATGGGCACGAAACGAAGATAAACCGAATGAATGAAACCCTGGCTCATTGGCTCGATTCTGGAATACAATAGTTGTATTCTCCATATTGTCATCCAGCAATACGAAAGAAAAATCCAAATTTTGCCCCGATAACGCTTGATCCCCAATACTTTGCAAATGGACCAAGTATTTGTTGTTCCTGTTACTCTGAGGGTTAGAACTAGCTTACGTTAGAATTGAAGACAAAAGCAAGAACTAGACACACGTCAAACATAGACAAGAATGAATGTTTTGATTTTTGACGTCAGCAACTAGATACTCTATCAAGAGGCTAGTCTAATTACGAAGCGACGATATCGTTATTGTCTAAAAAATTGACATTTGTGAAACGGTGGCTTATGCAACAGTAGTTCTGATTTATAATCGATCACCAATATTTCATCCAGACAATATAGTATATTTGTCTGAATCTTATCCATTTTGTCGGTAATAAATTTTCCAAAAATATTAATCAGAAAACTATTATTTCGGGTTCAGTCGGTATATAAGTAAGGAATCAAAAATAAATAATATGTTATACACGGTTCTGGCCGCGTTAACCCATATCCTGCCAATCAATAGTTGATGTTTTATACAAGAACATTCAATGAGTGTTTTATTAGTCGAAAAAGGTTCCAATGTTCTAAATTTTCCAATGGGCGTCACAGACATTTACTTCCGTATCAATCTGGGTATTTTAATGAACAAACTACTACAAATCCATGATAATTTCTTATAGAAGTGGAATATTACCTAGACTCCAATTGTGCCCCAAAGATAATCGCTGGGCTGGCCTTTATTCATTCTAGACAAATCAAAATGCAAATCCTTACAAAAAGAAAGAAAACAATATTGATTTTTGTAGTTACTCGGTTCACAAAACTCAAACATCGTCTCCTGTCGGACAAAAATGGCCTGCAGGGACCCAGTGCTTTTGAGAGATTTAAATCTGAATAGACAAGGGGTCTGAGTTTAATCTTATATTTATGTGTTCGTTTATAGAATTCACCTCTCCTATTTGGATGATATAATTAAAAGGAACCTTCATACAATTTCACGAAAGTTTCNACCCTATCTAATTTTCAGCCAAACACATTTTTCTTTGACTTTTGACATTGATTTAAATTTTTGAATATTACGCAATTTTCGTTTTCATGTCAATTGCCATGCGCGAATTAAACGATGAAATCGCAAAAGATATTAGCCTAACCCTTAAAGAAACAAGAATTATCCTTTTTCTTTTGTATGTAATTTAGAGATATCGAATCATATATTACGTGCCGATGGATGAAATTTTAAAAAATATAAAATATTAACTGCTTAACTAACAATACAAAGTACATAAAACTGAAAATATAAATTTGCAAAAGCTCTATTAACCGTCAATTATTGGGGAAATATAATTGAAATATACAGTATCATACTATTTTGGACAAATTAATGGTTTTGACTGTATTTAGTGACAATTTCTTTTTAAACAATCTTTTTTTTCCACCCAGTCAATCATTCCATTTTTTCGAAAACTTGTCTCCAAATAGATAAAAAAGTGTACAGGGTTTACTTTATATGTATGAAATATAACAAAGAATAATGAGGGTTTTAATTAAAACCTGATGTATTTCGGAATAACTTCAAAAATTTTTTGTATTTAATCTTTGTTAAAATCCATTTAATGTCTAGACATAACATGAAATTTGATATTTGAGTTCGTTTTGAATGTATAAACTCTTTCAAATACTCGAATTAGACTTATATCTTCTCTATTTACCTCGTTTCTATTGATAATATAGGATTAGAAACTTTCAAAATGTTCAATAACCATAACAAAAACATGGTTTATTTTTGTGGTGTATTGCATAAATACAAAATTTTTTTACTCGTTTTTCACAGTTTTACATCGAATTCATTAAGTTCTTCACATGAGGTATTCCATTCATTTGTGGCTTGTGATTGCACTCTTCTGATTCTCAATTTATGATAACTTACCATAAATTCATCTTCAGTTATAAAATTCAGATCAACATATTCACGCAAAACTGGATAGTAAATTTCTAAACACAGACTTTCTATTAGTCATCGATAGACTATCGCCTATTTTTTATGTCATTTTGTGGATTTTGTGATGTTTTGACTGTCGTAATTCGATATTTATTTTTTTGCGGTCCGCGAAGTAGAATAATTCGAGTAAATACAGACTTAAAATGAGATTTACACTTAATTCTAAAAACATACTATAATTATATACATATTTCTGTCGAGATTTAATTAGGTCATCAATCTCCTATATCAGACCTCCTTTTCTACTAACGAATATATTTACAAGGTTCTCCAAATTCAAATATATCTCAGATGAATGCTGATTTTGAATTTATTATTGTAATTTTACATTATAAATAGGAATTTAGAATATATAGTTGCTTTCAAGAATAAAAATCAAAATTTTGACAGAAATACTTAAATAAATTGAACCATTATTCCTAGGTATTTCGGGAGTTAAATTTCTCTCTAGCCATGTTAATTTATATGGTGATGCTCATGTTAAAAAAAAAATGTTTTAAAGTTAACTTTTTTAAACAATAATTACAGCCCTTTACACATTTAAATTTTTACTTCGAATATAATAGTTTGTCGTAGATGGTACTCACTCTTGAAAGATTTAAACGATTTGATATTCGTCAATAACAATTTTTTCACAAAAATTATCTACGCCAAATTACAAAAAAAATAATATTTAATAAAATATATTTCCATAGTGCATTGAATACGAAGAACTGTTTATTTATTTTTGAATAAACTAATTTAATATTTTTCTAACGGTCAAAACTCGGAGGCAATTTATAAAAAAAATTTTGTGTTATTTTAAACACACTCGAAGATTTCATTTGTATATTTATAGATTAGTGTTATATATTTCAATTTTTCCTTTAAGATATATGATATCAACAACTAAAAACATAAATTACATATTTTGGCTGTCAAAATTAACAATAATATATTTTTGCATAAAAAATAAGCAACGTGGAAAAAAACAAAGACAATTAGAGCCACTGTTGACTTTATGTACATTTATACTTAGAATATCTGAAGCATGTCTTTGAAATTACAGAAATAGAAGTATGGGGTTAATAAATGGCAAGTATGTCAATTATTCTGAGTGTATCCTAACAAGCTTTATCCAGGAATAAATAGATCGAGTATCACTCTATAGAAATGTAGAATAATCGAGGTTTAATTTTCCTATTAAATTAAAAAGTCATCATATTATGCCAATAATACTTCTGCACCAATATATCTCTAATTAAGCAATAATTAAAAAATGTTAAGGAAGATTTTTAACACAAACTCATATTGCTGATTTTTATCATGATAACTTTCTTAAATTGATACATCGTCTTCCGAAAATTTACAGAATGACCTACGTTTTTAGGCTTATCCAAAAGAATTAATATCTGTGATGGAGAGAATTCAAACACATTACCAATATACATATTATGCCATATCAAGAAAATCTAAATATTAATGTAATCTATTATCTCGTTACATCGATATTTTGAAGCACGATCCATCAGTTTTTGTTCTTCGTTTGCAAATTTTTCCAACCATGAAAAACCAAACATGATGTCGCTATATAATTAAAATAACCCTAATTTATAAATTTATCATAAAAAATAGATATAAATTTCAGCATATTCATTTCGATGAAAAGTTTGATGGATGAAATCATTGAGATATGTCTGAATGATTTAGTCGATATTCCAAGGGTCGGAACGAAATTTTAATTCGTATTAAAGATAACTTTGAATAGAAAGGCAATTATGTCATAGAGAATCCTATATATAGTGTATATTATCAATAATTATCCTCAAAACTTATTGATAACTGCTTATTTTGTACCATTTTTTCCGGTTTATAGATCCCACCGGTAAATAATGAGCATAGTTCAAATCTTTGGAAACAAACCGATCGTTTATTGTTACGAAAGTACGTTGAATGTAAAAAATCATATATTAGCCACAAGGTTCGAATTTTCTAGTAACGTCAGAAAAAAGCTGCTGCTTATAAATGAAAATATGTTTTTTTAAATGATTTTATAGTTTGTTGTGGTATCTTAACGAAGAAAAATTGCAAATATGTATTTTTTCGTAACAAAATTACATGTTTGATCGTTATCATAATTTCGCACTTTAAAAATCTATATAGAAGTGATTGAATTAAAAATTCTTTTGTGCATTTTTTAATTTTTCCTAAATCAATTAATTTTGAGTTTGGAATCTAATTTTTTCAGTTAAATTTGCCATGAGAATGAATGCCACATCTTATAATCGTTTTAGTTGGCAGAAATCGAGGTGAATTTTTGGTATGTGTGAGTCTTGCATCATCATAACCTGTACAGAGGAGGGTGCTTGCCTGGGATCTAACCATATCGCACGTGAGCAAAGTCCCAATTACGGTTGATGTAAAATTCTGGCAGTGATGCACTGGTGGACGTTTGTAAACATCCATGACAGTTTTCAAAAAATATCTCTTCATTAATGATGTATGATATGAAAATATAAATGATGCAAATTTAAACAAGAATGTGTATGAGATTATGTTGGTCTTGTTTATATGATATTCGTAAGCGAAACTGTGTTTTCGCTACATCTTAAAAATGACTAAATGTTTTAAAACATTTATGAAAACATTTTCTTCCGAATCTAGATACAATTCTATGTGAAATTTGATAAGTAAGAGAATGGATCCGTAAATATAATGGAGAATCTATAGATTTATTAGGTATAATAATTTAAATTATTTAAACAATTAATCAATCATTGATACATAATTATTATTAAGTTTCTTGATGGGCAAAATCAGGAATAGTTCGTGATAAATTCAAAGAGTCATCAAATACTAAGAATAAAATCATTAAATTTAAAAAAAATCAAAACGTAAAATAGTGGAAAATTCAATAGATATGTTCAAAGTTATAGTTTAAGCAATTTAAATGCTTTATGCTCATTTCGTAAGCACTCGTAATACATCGCTAAATCTGATGTTGTTGTAGCGCATATATTTCTTATTCTATTAAAAATTGCATTAAATCAAGTTTTAATCATCAATGATGATACACACTAGATATAATTATCTGATTCGATGCAGAAATTAATGGACAGAGGTGGTATTAATTATCAATCAATACACTTACAATACGTTTATCGATTCAATTATTCTTTTTTCCTTAGATGTGTGTCTGAACAATTTCCTGAATAAATATTATGATTGGTCAAATTTGCATATGAAATGTTATAAAAAGTTAAAATGAGCGTATTCATGTTTAAATTTTCAATAAACTATTCAAAAGCATTATCGTAAATATCAACGAAATTTAAATTGTGAATAAATATATATTGGTTTTTTGCATTTAATATACGACTGTGTTAGAATTTGCCCATAGACCATATTGGCTAGAACTTCATATCCATATGTCCAATAAAACCAGATTGAAGGTTTTATATTACTGAATTCAACTCCACGCTTTCAAAATGTTTACATATATAAAAATTCCAATCATGGGTGGAAATAAGCAGAAAGATTTAGGATTTTTTAAGGTTTATGGGGAGTTTAACATCTCTGTTCTAAACGAACTCCGTATTGATTTATATAAAAAAAATTCAAATACACATCGATAGATACAGAGAGATTCTAAGTTCACAAGTAAATTGTTCATTTGTTTTTAATTTTAACAACAATTTTTTGTCCGTAATCTGTCACGCAATGATAAACTTCTAAACCTATTTACTACAATAATGAAGTAATGACTAAATTTATGTAATGCGTTACTGAGATTGTACTGAACCGAATGCTAACGAATGATAGAACAGAGTTTATATATAGGGTTTTCAGTAATTTTTGTTATAAATGCTCGAAAAATTCTTATCAATACCCATCGTCCAATTTTTCTATAAATATTTGCGAATGATGTTTGTTAAAGGGTTATAATTATCAACAATTTAATTTTTATTGATTGAAATATTGATACTAATTTTGTATCATTTAATTGATTGTTTTCTGATAATCACAAATGTATTTTTATTTATTAAATTAACATAAGTCATTTTATGCAATTTTTAAAAGTTCATTCATCAAAACTAAATGAAATTTAATATGCTTAAAAATTTACATAACGGATATAGGCCATCAATTCATCGTTTGTTGATTTTCATCGATAGGAATATTACTATGTCATGTACTTAATAATATTTCATTTTAGAGCACATGCGATGAGCCTGATAAGTTATGGGGGTCAGATGATACTTAAAGACTTGAGCCTGAGCTAGAATACCAATTAATAATGTTCTTGGTAATGCACGCGTACAATTTCCATTTTTACAAAATTGCTCATGTCAAAAAAGTTTTTCAAATAATATATATACAGCCGAACGTATCTTGGTTTATTAAATATTGTTACAGTGGGCACTATCTTCTCAATGTTAATTTGTAGTTTGTTATTTGTGAGTAATACGCCTAATGTATAAAAAAATTAAAAAGATATAAAATTTTAACAGATGACACGTTTATGTTTTTTTTAAATTACAACATAACGTTACATGTCTATGTGGTATTAATCATTGAATTTCATAAACAATTTCTTTATAATTAAGACATTTTTATGAAATTCTTTTTCTTTTACAAATTCAAGATGGTTTCCAGTCAGTAGAGACATTCTTTGTCATTTAGATGTATTCATATTTGTTAACAAATATTCACACCAATATGTTTTAATTAAAACACGAATTTTTGTTCTGATGCACTTGTCAAAGATTGAAATTTATGTCGGATATATTTAAATGTTGTCATCTGCTACATTATATTTCAAAATGATATCATTTCTGAGCATTCATTTAGGCTAGCTCCACTTAATCAGCCCATTATGAGTGATTGGTGGAATAAATCAGGCTATATTGGATATATATAATTGAAAATTCAAAAGAGTGAAAATATCGGAGACCATCGTTTTAATGATGTTAAGTTGTTAAAATCTATTTTCAAACTGGTTTTGAAGTAATGAAACATTGCAATAAATGATGAATTGTCAATTTCTGCGTGGCCAGCTATTTTCATATTTAGAACATGATCACATTTATTCATTTGCAGATGTGATATACACAAAACCATTTCACCTATACATAAGTTATCAGATCAATCACAGACGCCATATGTAAGTTTTTGGCCTGATATCACAATAACAAACTATTAAATGTGGAAATCATATCAGCGATGAGACAAAGAACTACTAGCCAAGAATATTTTTTCATTCAAAAAAAATTGCATTTAGAGAATTGAAATCATGTTTATTTTTCGAACATTTGATTTTAAAATATTAAGAAAGGGTTAAACTATTGCTAAGCTTAAAGTAGTTGAATGAGTCATAAAGAAAACCTTTCTTCAGATTAAACAATGAGTTTTACAAAATACTATGTTGTGAAGTATTTTTTCGTTTAATATTCACTATCACAGTAAAAACATTCATAGATTGTCCGAACAGGAGTATCGATCTATAGAAAATCATCATGGCGTAGTATAAATTGAAGGATATGAAGTATGGAAACAGGATTTTTCTTGCATTATTCAATAAATATATTTATATTATCGTTGATTTCTTGCAATCAATTAATGGTAATCGCTGACGTCTTGTGTAAATGAATATCTATTGATTGAGTGTATATTAAGAATATTTTTTCACTTTGGTATCTGATTGTAATTCGTTTCATAGCTAAAATCATTCTAGTATGATTCTTTTCTATAAAATCATAAAAAAATTACTTCTGCCAATATCAGGGAGGTGGAGACGTGCCTGTCGTGTCGTTGGAAACGTTTAAATTGTGCCAGAACCATTGGTAATTATCTAAATCACACTTTGAGTTTGTAAGTCAGATGAAATATTTTGTATTGATTTTGTGACGATGCTATCGGACAACTGTAAGTCATTTCTGAGATAATCTCCTGTTTTTTTGGGAAAATCAATCAAATGCGAAATATAAACCATAAAGAAATTCATATTTGACCAATTCTCTATCAAAGAAAGGCTTTAAAATTTTGGCAAAAATTATAAAATTTTTAATTTTATTGCACGCGTTTTGATAAATGACTGTTGTACAGACATGATTAATTTAAATTCATGTATGGTTTTATTTGGAGTTGAAATTTTATTTGAAAGCTTGAGAATAATGGAATGGATTTTCATAGAAATCGCATTCGATGTTTTTTTGTAACTTCAGTAGTACTACTACAATATAAAGACTTCGATCCTTCATATTGGCAAAGCAAAATGATTAGTCTTGTCAATATAATGAGTGTAGACTCTTCATTTTTTCGGTATTTCAAGATAATATATTTTTAATTATGTCGTATGAACAACATAGAGTACATCAATTGTGTTTTGAATCTTATGTAATGACAGTATTTTTAAAAATACAAAAGATATGATTGCATATGACATAAACATATGTGCAAAACAGCAAGATTGCTCTCTATTCTATCTTTACTTATTTTGTTGTAATTCAGGTAGCATAAAAAGGCTGAAAATAGAGAAGAAATAAAAGACTATTTTCGAGATTTAATAATCCATTGTCTAAAAATATGTTTACAATAATTTATGATAAAATTTACCAGATTTTGAAAATTTTTTACGATTTTCACTGAATGGATTGATAGTTTGTATAATAAATCTACTTCTTAAAACTAATTAAATGAAAAAAAATTTTGTAGTAACGCTTAGTAATATTCAGTATTGATTTCGTTAAACACTGTGGCTTCAATACTAATAAGATATAGATAATTGACTGTTATCAAAATGATTTTCGAAACTATTTAGTGTTTCAACAGCAAGTTTGTAGATTTCCCTTATTTTATACTGTTCAAAAAAAATTGAAATTTTTCACG
>JWZT01004751.1:0-47158 GCA_000827895.1 Thelohanellus kitauei
AAAATGTATATATTATTATAATTTAGAGTATTCAAATCCATGAAATATGAGCCATCGTTCGTAGGAATGTATGTTGATCCGAACGGCCGTAACTATCTATTGCTCGAATCACTCTTTCTTTCAATAGAGTGTATATTTTTGGAAACGAGTTTGACTAAGCAGTCCTATTAAGAAAACTCGCTGTTTGTGTGGCGATTTCATTTGAAATACCTTCGAAGAAGGTCCAAATCGACGGATGGTTGCACAAAAGAAGAGATTGGAGGCTGTTATGCCATCCTACGCAAATATTCGTGATGCGCACTATACCTTCGATTGCAAAATCCCTTTTATTCCACAATTCTGGAAGGAATAATCCGTATCTGTAGTTGATTCCTCAGCCTGGAAGGCGTCTGCCACGAATATAAGTGTGCTCGAAATATGTGAGAAATAAATTGATTCCAGGATGATTTGGCATTATGCCAACTAAAGACTCGAAGGCATCCGTCACCGCTGAAACAGGAAGATGGGCTAACGCAGGTAAGCATCAAATCCATCCCTTTACTTCATGACTATGTTCATAAGTATCGCGTAGTCCTATTTGATTGATTTTTGGAATGACTGATTGGCAGAGGTGAAAATCACACCCACTGACAGTACTGTTTGGGAATGACTCTTGAAATGAATCCATTGCAGATTTTTCAAAATCCTTAAGGATAACATCTGGTTCTGCATCAGGTATGAGGTTCCTTACAGCAGAGAGCATACGTCGATATGTATCTCTTGTTTTATTCGGATGTAAGCGATGAGGCCTATCGGGTTGATGCCATTTCCAAACTTGTAGTGGATGGAATAATTTTGGCTGAATAATGCAGGACATTTCTTGAATGTCACATCAGCCAGCCAGATTTTGGCCTGTTTTAATCCATCCAGATGATTGATGTCGCCTAATACTCGAATTCTATTTGAACATTCAGGATCAAAATCTGTAAGTATCATGTTTCGTTATCTCTCTGGAATGTTAAAATTTACGATTGTGGGAAGTGAAGGAAGAATGAGAGGTGCGTCCATACTAGATTTTTGTTTGTGCCTTCGTAGAATACGCGCAACAGTGTTTTTGTTGGGTAAGGCCCTTTTAACGTCACTGCTTAGGGAATTCATGATTAATGCCTATGATGGACGTGGAGTAACTATATCTCAAATCATCTTACTTTTCATTTTTTGTACAGTTGTACGAGCTCGAGATATGGAAACATTGCCCTCATGAGAGTGATCAGTAAGCAATGACATAATTCTTTGCCAATTTGTTTTCATTGTTGAATGGCACCGGATTTGATTGGTATTTCGTGCATTTCTATGTGACCTGTCCTGATATGGTTTGAGAATGTTTACAATATTCATATTCACTGAATATGAGTCGGTTTCTCACGTTTTGATTGTCCGAATTCTAACTGGTGTTGCATGTTGATTTTTTCTGTTTCAGTGCTGTTGTTCGTCGTAAAAGACATTTCACCGAAAAGCGCGTGCTCAAGAATGGATAGTCGGATAATTTTGTATACCATTAATTTTTACCATTTTGATAAATGTTTTAAAGAGTTTTGATCGATTTTTCTGGTATATATCAACCAGAGCCTATGCACGCCGATGCTTAAAGAATTAACTTGTTGTTTTGTTTACAAACGAACATTAACGCTAATACAATGTGAATAACAATCGATGTGAAAAACCACATCATTATGGCAGTGTACCTTTTATATAAGGTTCCATATCTTTACCACGAATCACTTTAAAAACCAAAGTAATTAAGAACAAAAGTAACGCACGCATAGTTACAGATCCAGTTGTTTACAAAGACCTATCATATTAAGAATCAGATTGTTGATATCTTTCTAGTACCTATCTGAAAACAAGGCCAGGAAGCTATTTTTTATAATTAGCAGTCTTGTCTCTTAGATCAAGTTTAAAGTTTAAATGTTATTGAAAAAAGAATAATAGATCTCACATAAATTATTTTATATAAGTTATAAAAAAAAACATAAACGGCGATCGACCATCAAAAAGTCATCATGTTCGCAGGAGCAATTTTTTTTTAATTTCCAGAATCCATTCATTTAGCAAACTATAAGATATGGGTTGACAATTTGCATACTGTAGATTTTTAACTTTCTGGCATATAATTCTAGGATCGTTTTCGTCGAATCGCAAATTTTCTAAAAGTGTTAACAGTGAATTATGGAAACTTAAAACCATTTTCACAAAAACACTGTTCCATCTTTGAAAAGGAACTATTTGTTCTTGATTGAAAATTTATTGTTTTTTCACAAGCATTGAATAGTTCTATATGAAAAATTGTTATTGTTTTATTTACTTCAACATATATATATATATATAGGCAATATTATTACTCTCGACATATTTCAGTAAATCTAAAAAAATATTTTTCTGTTTGATTGAAATTTGGCACACTGATTTTTCGAGCAGAGACTACACCAGAAATTGGTACAAACGCGATTAAAAGTATCATTTTTATGAAGAGCTTAAAACAGTCTACATTTTATTCTTGTCTAATAACTCACTGTTTTGTTTTTTCTTCCTTCATATACTTTTAAAATGGTGAAACTATGAGCAATTCAATCGTGAGGTTGTAGAATTTCCATTCAGCTCTATTATATACTATTTTTCAAATATTTCATACATTCTCAGTATTGGAAAGAAGAAAACGCTGCTGAATATAGGAAATACGGAATTGTAGCTAGAAAATGATTTTTTTTGAAGCTGAATATATAAATCTGGAACAATACACATCAAAACTGTAATATAGACCGTATATACCTGTGAAAAAATAAAGATGTTTTTCATTTTTAAACTTTCAAAAACAATTAATTGATCCCTCTTTATTAGAGAAATGAATTTTTCTTAGTGTATATCTGTAGAAAAAACGATATAATGAATTTTTTAAATTTTATACGTGAAAAACTTCCAATTTCGTTATGTGACTTTTATTGTAGATGCGCATGTGCCGATTTTGTTGTAAATGACTTTCGGTATAAAAGTTTTTTTGTGATAAAAGATTGATACTTTTGATAATAAGGCATACCACTGCTCACGCTTTTCTTTATTATCTATTCTGTGTTATTACAAAAATGAATATATATATATATTTATGCAGTTGGCGATAAAGATCATTATTGTTTTAAAAATCTTTAGGACCAGATAACATGACCATCGTCTTATGTCTTAATCTTCTAACTACATAAAAAAAGATTCAACCTTATTAAGCTTTATTATGGTATTATCGGCATTATGATATATAAAAGAGACGATTCGTCAATAAAATCAAGCCGACAAGATAACAATCGTGTGAAATCGTTACTCGTGAATCATTTTCTAACCGGATCTATCCCGCGGGATACCTCATAGCCAAAGATTTGGATTATTGCTACTTAGAAATTTTTAGATGAATTTGAGTAAAACAAAACTTTCGTTGCATACCTAATTCCATTATTTATGAAAATGGAATATATCACTACATTTTTTATCTCTTTTGACAGAAATATAAGAATTTAACTTTATGAATGGCTAAAAATATCCAATAAGAATCAGATGATCCGTATCTAAAAATTTTATTTTATGATAGATATTAAAACTTAAATATATTTTATCAAAAACTACAGGAGGAGCAATAGCATTTAGCATATAAATTTTTACTAGATCTGTAAATAAATTACCTTATTATATTAAGATTTTTAAAAAACATGCTACAAACATACTTTGAAACCTGTTGACACATCGCTAAAAATATTATTTGACATTTATATTTGATACTTGTAACGTTTCTGAATATATCGGAAACGTTTCTCAGTAAGCTTTACTAATTTTCAATGAACACACAGGTGTAAATATTAGTTTAAAATCCATTAAATATTGCTTTTAAAGTATTTAATTATTCTTTTTAATATTTAAATTCAAAAGGTCAAAAGTATGTTTTAGATTAAAAAAACATATAATGATGAAGATCTTAATTAAAAGCCTTAATACCTCCTTAATAACTATTCTGGACAAGTCAAGAGAATTCACCTGAAAAAATCGTCTGATACGAAAACGATGAAAATTATGTAAATAATTTAATACCAATGAAAATCAAATCTAGAGCCAAAGGATGAACTGAATCATCTACTCTTCGGTTTTCATTAAATATTTTGATCGATTTATGGAGGAATCTTTTTCTGACTTTATCATCAAAAATAACAAATTAAAAAGTGGTATTGTCTACTCAAAATTTAAATCTTATATATAATTCAATATAAAACCATATATACTTCACCTTAATTAATGTCACATAAGGTGCATATGAATGATTAAATTAATCGCGGTATGTTCATTATTATCATAAAATTTTATGATCAATTTACTTGAATATATACATATATTTCAAAAGAATCACTTTTTTCAATCCTGAATTACGTTGCTAACTAACTGATAAAAAGATCGATTTTTTTAATAACAATTTAGAGAAATACTATGCACCTCTAAGGGAGACTGACACCGAAGAGCAAAAACGTCTAATAGCGAGTAGAGCCTATTAATACATTTAATATATATAAGCATCTATAGTACTATAAAATTTTAAAAAGTGTTGATAAAATTTTTGCAATTTAAAAATAAAAAATCTGTTGTTTAAGCGATAATTAACTCTTTCAATTTCAAAATTTTAAGATCCAAGTCCTCGTCATTTCTTGTAATATCCACAACACTTCGATATTTGGGACTATGATAAAGTTCATAACGACAAGTAAAAATGATGTCACTAAAACACGTTTTACCTTGAATGAAATTAAATAAACTATTTATAATCTTTATAATATAGTTGGTTTGATGGGGATGTCAAAAATGTTAGAAGTAAAGCTAATTCTGTATATGAGTTAAATTTACAATTAATGAATGCGAATATGTGTCAAATCTATCTAAAGGTGACCACTATAAATATTATTTGTGGAAAATATTTTCAAACCATCGAGTTCGGTACAAATATTGTAACAAGTGCAAAATGGATGGCAGTTTCGGATCATTAATGGATTCACCATAATTATTTCGTTTTCATATATATATAGATATAAAACCATTTTTTATGATGAATAAAACTTGAATAATATTAATTATTGGAAGTTTTAAGGATCAACTCTCTCGAAAATTCCCTGCAATTAAAGACTTAACATATCACCTTCTGATGTATCAATAATAATAAATTGATCTTGTTGTTGTCAAAATGTTTTAAGATTAACATCATTATCTCTACCGAAAGAAAATTGATGATTGACTATGTTGCCTAATTTTAATTCAAACACAATGTTTTCGAAAATAAGTGTTCGATGAGGTCTTCTCTCTATATCTATTTGTTCTTTTATCACTATGATATTACGATAATTTAGTACTAGTTTATCTCCGAAAAATACCCTTAGTAAATAAAACGTAAACCGCGAATCCTATAAAATCTGATAATAGCGATCTCTATATTATAACATTAGATGATCTTTAAAGACATACTACTGAAATCTTAACAAAGCCACAGTATTTCCCATGATCGGAATATAAGTTCTTACATATACTCCAAGAATTAATGGGTTTAACTCAAGCCATATCAATCTCATTCAACGTTAACTTGAGATGAATTAAACTTATGAATACGCTTAAAGTTGCATTTACATGAGAATGGCATACATTTTTACATCAACGAACATTCGTTAATCAATTCGACTATTTAATTGAAGCATCAAGGTGTAAGCTAAAAATTATTATTAATATCATGGGTTAATGAATATGCATCGTGTAAAACATTATTATTTTTCATTTAAGCCTCTGAAATCATTGAAACCTCGCGCACATATATAATGAAGTCAGAATGCTTGAAAAAATATTTATTTTTTCACCCTGGTTGGTTTGAACGATCTTCAAATAACTTCATTTTATTTCCTGTATTTAGCACAATATTTGTTTTTAAGAATCCATGAAATTGTAAATAATCAGATGCAAAAAAGATATTTAATAGAATTTTAGAATTAAATAGTGTATTTATTAAAATATTAACTCAGTTGTTATTTATGAAATCAATATTTAATTTGACCTCACATCAAATCATGTTTACATTGTATTTAATAATTTTTTACGTATCTCAATACAAACTTTTTTTCATAAATATATGTAAAATTTGTCATATATAAACATGAGAAAACGACAAGTGTCCTTTATCAATAGCACATCAAAACCATCTTTTTGTATGCGATAGATACATATTAAAATATGAAAATACGCTGTCAGTGATTATTTATCGGACTTTTGTAAAGTAACCAAGCTCTGATTCTATTTATATATACACTACAAACCGGAAGAAATTATTTCGCAAATTATAAAATATAACTATGCTACATATCCCAATTAAGTTGATGCTCTGTTAGTACATACAATATATAAGAAATGATACAACTGACCAATTATTTACTTGATCACTGATTGTATCTATTACTATTAGTGTATATCTATTTCTTTTGTGAATTTTAGGTTTACCTTTAATCAATCGTCCTTACCAAAGTATAGATAGGGCAGCAAACACACTTTTGCTTAGCCCTAGTGCCATTTATTGCATTGTTTTCGCTCATGAATATATGCATAGCCTTAGGGTGAACATTTTTTCCGTATGACAGGGATCGTATCATCAAAAAAAACATATATAGTGAAACTAATAATATCTTGGTACTCTTATGTTAATTTATCGATAGTCACATTATGGATTTTAAAACATTGCTATCTTGTTGATTTGTCTACACTAAACGGTGCAATGTAAATAAAAAACGTAAATCTGACAATTGTTATATTTTAACTTATAAAATGATTCAATATTCGCCTCTTTTTATAACCTACAATATCATCATAAGGGGTGGCCGTTCATTACTTACTGTTGTGAAGGTTGTATTAACAAATTTTGATAATTCACTCAGATGCGTTTCTCACTGATTATATTATAATATTCTTTTATACTCATTTCTAATGTTTCAAAAAAATAATCGATCAAAATCTATTTACATTGAGGAGATATAAAGAACAGTTTATAATTATGCAGAAGATAAATTGATCATAGAGATATATTTCATGCAAATCCTGTATGTGTATTTGTCTTTTGGACAGATACATAGTATTCATTTCTTTATTACTGATGATGGCTTTTTTTTATTTTTGGTTCGATTTTTCATAGTACTATATTATCATGATTTTGGATTGAAAATTAGACAAGAATGCTTATTCTCATACTCTTTGTAGAACATCAACGATGAAAATATTAAAAAATAATAATAGAAACACAAATACGGTCTAGAAGTGGCAAAATGCTGTCGCTAGATGGGTCCACTAGCAATAATTAGATATTTTAATATTAACACAATGCTAAAAATCTAGAAAATCTTGGACGAATTTAAATATCAAAATATTGAGTAGTATGTTGATTTAGTCAACTGCAATAGATATAAACATCATGATACATCTATCACGAATATAAGTAACACGCATAGAAACAAGAGAATATTAGGATATCTACGAAATATCACTTCAAGATTAAAAATGTA
Organism: Thelohanellus kitauei; assembly: GCA_000827895.1. Classification (NCBI taxonomy): domain Eukaryota; kingdom Metazoa; phylum Cnidaria; class Myxozoa; order Bivalvulida; family Myxobolidae; genus Thelohanellus; species Thelohanellus kitauei. The sequence continues at coordinate 7,590 of JWZT01004751.1, forward strand.
ACAAATTTTTTATTATTAGACTCCGTATTTTAATATTTATTTAGATTCAAACGTTGTAAAGATTTATGAAATATTATTATAAAAGACATAAAAATTTTAACTTTAGGAGATTGTAAATACACTGATATATTTTAAAGTAGCAATCTAAATGAAATACAATATTAGTCTAGTAATTCTATGTATCGTCGTTCGATTTTGTGTTTTTGACTAAATATGATTTAATGAAATATTACCTGTGTCAGTGCAAGATAATATTTGTCATTGATCGTCACAACAATTATCCCAACTTCTATCTAAGATATGTACATAGATACTGATACCACAAATTCAAAAAAGTGCATACTTAGGTTAATAAAACAGAAAATACCATCTGCGTAAAATCGATATAGTTCTCACGAAATTGCAAATAGTTGTCTATCTACAATATTTGAATAAACGTCTTTTATCGTAGAGATATAAGCATAGAACTATCATTAACCTTAGTAATGAGAATGAAATCCTTGAATTGTTCCCAGAATATGATAGTCAAATTTGCGTAAAACCCTCTCATTCTCAATATCACCTCATTTTATGCATATTCTGGTAAATAAAAAACGTATATTTATTCATATATTTATTAGGATGCTTCTAAACCATAAAATTCATAAAAAATACCTCCTTGTGTATTCGTAAGCTAGTTAATACGTACTCAAATATCTGATACCCTTAGCCTAATAGATATCCTCAATAAAATATCACCAATCCTTTATATAATTATTTATATTTTCGAACTTGAAGAGGTTTGTCTTTGGGTAATGAATTGAGTTGTTTTTTTCTTCTACAAATGCAAAAAATGTAGGTTCACAACAAAGATATATCTAAAAGCTCGTTGTTGCGCGTATCTTTGATTGAATAGAATCTGATTTCTGATAAAATTCTGGAATGAGACGTTTTGGACAACATTAATTTTTAGGCTCTAAAATTCAGGTTAATATTAAGACATTCAGTTTGTGAAAATGGGCTTGTAAGATCTTTGGCGTAGATCAACTATGCAGAAATAAGGGAGATATTGATAGTTTTGTTCATATTTCGTCGAAATAAATAATATATGTAAGAATAGTGTATAAACACTATGATAAAGCATATTTGAAAACTTTTGCCTTTTATTTATAATTAACAGAAAATGCATGAATATATTTAATTTTTAATTATTATGTGAAGAATCAACCGGATACCGTTTAAATTACAGATATAACTATATGTATACAGATGTAGCCACACTTTCAAGAATATTTTAACATGAAAAATGTTGTTGTTAATTTTTATGTTATAAGACATCTTTGAAGACATTCGTTAGAAATCGTGTTAAAATCTTGACACGAGTTATTTTTGTGTGCCCAGTCTCAGTTGTGTGGTCCATTGAAGGGGGTTAGGGTAAACAGATTGTATGAGAAAATTTAATATAGTTGATTTTTGGTTGATGTAAATAGTAATGGCTGTTGTGTTTATGATAGTTTTTAATTTGGCGCTATAAAAATGGATATGCGCTTTTATATTAATTTTGCCTATAATTGTTGATAAAACCTATAATTTTCCAAAGTGTAATGAATTGACCTAAAATGAATAAAAGTAGTACGAAAGGTCCTAGTATGAATGGTCGGGATACCGTCCAATTAATATTTTTCTAGATAACGTAACTTCTATTAGTTCGCTTTGAATATATTGCTTTTAAATTTGATGGATAAGGTTGATGTGTATTCTACCTAATATCGAGATGTTATCTATTTCAATTTAAAGACAATTTGTGAACCGCATATTGAGTTAAGACATAAATCTTAATAACTTAGACAAAAATGTTTTTATAAAACAAAATATGAATCAAAAAATGTTTGTCTTTGCTATCAAAATGAATTTACTGTATACAGTAATAACCGTACTTTACAAATTATCTAAACTTAAAAAATAGAGATAAATTCAAGCTTTGATTTGGCACAAATAACTTATATATAAAATCGATACACCTCCGATTAGCTACATAAATTCAAAATATCTATATTTTTCAAGGAGGGCAATATAATACTATAGTGTTCCTTATCCCGAACTTACTCCATTTGACTCTAAGATATAAACCATTCTATTTATCGGTAAGCACAAAATCATATGTCGTTCATGAATCTTTACATGAAAACCTCATTGCACTGAAAATCTCGGTGTTAGACAATCATTAAAAATCCATATTATGTATATATATTTAAAATTAAATGAAATATTCTTAAAAAGACTGTAGTTAATACGATCTATCAATGCATTCAATACAAAAAATGTATCGAGAAATCTTACACTGTCAAACTAGTCCAAAAACAAAAATGACTGAAATATTAACAATTTATTTTGGGATCGCTACTATCGTTTCTATATTAACCAATCAACAATGCAGTGTTCATCAATGCGATTCTAGAGAACTAAAATTGTGAACCGTTTATTTTCAAATTACGACCTCAAAATCAAAATATACATTGCCATAAGTGAGATAAAGAGTTTCTTACTAAGCACTATCAAATGAAATAAATATATTTATGCTATTATAATAAATTAATGGTTTATCACTGTATTTAACCACTAAACTTTGAACAAAGTTCGTTTTTCAATAATTAGATATATTTGAAACAATTTTATATTTTATAAGATGAAATGGCTAGAAAATATCACTGAAATATTGTTCAAGTGTTATCCAAAAAAACGATAAAATCATGTATCGGCTCAACCGTATCATAAATAAAATTGATAATCAAATGCCGAATAAACATGCGATACTTGTAATTTTTGTTAGCCTCAAAAAGCTCATTTTGTTACATGTCAGTATAGTAAATTATATGGACGAATAATATCATCACTAATATAGTATCTTGTCATCTAGAGGGATTGTAGATGTAAATTATTAGTAAAAAGATCGAAATTGTATGTTTTGATTTGTATATGTTTTTCGAATAATTATAACTGTGAAGTAATATCTTAAATTTTGTTAACTTTTTGATATTATTGAGGGAATTGATAATAAATTGGATGTAGCTGGTAGATATCTGGAGCCAGTGTGTGAATATGAATTTATACAAATTTAAAAGAAATTCTATATATAGTATGTGGATAGGATATTTTTTTATGCAGAAAATTTAAAAATAAATGCAATATGTTTATATTTGTACATCAAATATGGATCATCTAAAACATTGGAATTAGATTATATGGATATTTAATATTATGTTAATTTTATTCATCTCAATATTTACAATATCAGTTTGTTACTGCCTATACAGCTATGTTTTAATTATCATTCTAATATCAAATCAAAAACATAGTTCAGTTCATACACTGATTAATTAGATCGCCCATCAATATCACTTATAGTTATGTTTCAATAAATTTTTTATTTTATAATTGTTATATTTGTATTGAATGCATCATCAAGTAATAAATGTAATTCAATATATAGCATTTGAATGAAAAAAAAGATTATATATATCTTTTAATAATATTTTGATAAATATAAATCCAAAATATTATCCAGTAATCCTAATAAATGAATCATGAGATAAATTTGATTTGTTTATATCGAAATTTGTATTAAGTAACCTCTTTTCAAATAGCTGTAATATATTTACATAAATAAATAAACATATTTTTGAATAAGATCAATATCATTCTTATGTAAAAACAGATTTAGTAAGAAAAATATTATGTTTTTTTTTAAACGTCATTCTATATATATATCCATATATATATCACACTATACGACTTGAATTTTTACTAAATACAAATATATTGATTAAGTTAAAAATCATTATTTTCGTTATATGTTGTTATGTACCTGTATTGAATTCAATGAGCCTTCATAAACCAACCTGACATATGCAAGTTACTGATTGGTACAAAACCTTTAACGCTACAAATCGGACGGAAACTGTCTTTGGGAAAAGTTTCGATACATACCAAGTATGAGTATAATTTAATGAAAAGACAATTTTGAACATAGAAAGTGATCATCCATACTTTTCAGTGTGTAATGATAAACAAACCAAACAAATATATATACTCGCATTAGATTCACAATCAAATAGAAAGTCATTCGGATTGTTCTTCATTAATATACAGACACATGAATTTTACAAAATTCACATTTGGTTAGATCAAGAGAAGAAATATCCCTTTGAATTATCTAGAACATGGTGCTCTTTGGGTGGCTTGTTTGGTTATGATGAGGAAAATAATACATTTATAATGAAAGGACAAAATATTACTGAGTTCAAGTCTCTCAAATTTTCTGATAAATTGGACAATGTTTACCCTGAGGATTCTGTACAAAACAACCTCGCTATTATTACAAAGTCAAAATTGGTAAATTTTTCATATACATTAAGTTATTAAAATACGGTTTTAAAATTCAAAACTGGTACACAATGATACAAAAATGCTTCTGATCCAAAATGGTTTAAGCAAGATTCCCTCTTTGCTATGCGTAAGCTCTCGAACTAATTAGATAACCACCGCGAATTGATAGAGCATGATATATCCGAAAATATATCTATTCAGCGATAATCAAAAGCAATCAAGTATAATATGTTACCAAACCTCATTTGGGTGCACAAAAATGTAAATCGATAATGACCAAAGCATTCTTACTCTTTCGAGTTCGCTTTTTTCAAAGGGCAAATCTGGGAAAACAGGCATATTGACACAAAAACTAAGGTATGATATATGTCAAACTAGACTCAAACTGTTCTCGAAATGTCAATTTCAAATAAAACTATATATATTCTTACCGTTTTACCTTCGAAGGTCAACTAAATGTACGCTGGAAAAAAAAAATCTTATATTTTATCGTTTTGATGCAGACAAATCTGGTATAATGATATAAATCCGATCTATATCAGAAATCAGGTCGAAGGAAAAAGATATTTACATGTTTCAAAGAGATTACCAGGAGTTATTTTGCTAACGACATCAATCGCACCATTGGAACACAAGAAACTTTGAAAACAGTCATCTCTTATGACAGTGGCGAAAAATTGGATGAGTTTGAAGTTAAAAAATAAAGCATCTACTCCGTGCGAATCAGTATTGAGTTGATTCTAATAGGTCGAATGTAATATTTCGATTCTTCCCGGTGACAAATTATTGTCCGATGTTATACAATATTCGGTTATCAATCAATCAATACTTGTTGCTCCATGTAATATGATATTTTCATTTTAAGGCACAATCATTAGACAAGAAACAATATTTGAAACAAGACTAATGATTTCAGATGATGGCGGCTGGTCATGGATTTATGTACATACGTCATTAACCAAGACTACAATAAATTTCACTTCAATCGAAATATTAAACGATGGAATGATTTTGGTTGCGAAAGAAGGAACCCAATATTTGCAGTAATTATTATAACGACTTAGTGTGAGTTTGGATACTGTACAATCTTGGCAAAAATTAAATATTTGGGAAAAATTTACCGAAATACTTGACATAATAACGAATGTGGGATTCGAATATAATTTTGCCATCATTAGCAAAAATGGTACTTCTAATCATGTCATCACAAATATTGACCTATCTCACTTAGTCTCATAATTTAATATTCATTTTCATAAAATTATTGTCAATTTCCTGAATACGATATATATGCAAGGGTATCAAATTAAACACTTATATTTCTTTGTAAAAATATATTAAATGATATAAAAAAAAATATATGTTTCATTTGAAAAACAATGATAGATGATTTTTCAAAACCTATAGCTGAAAAGTATATATGTTTACTCCAAAATATTATGGTAGTTTAGTCGCAACCAGGAGGTTTCAAAAAAGAACGATTCATAATGCGAATGTTTCACAAAAACTAAATTCAAAACACTTGGATTAGTAATCGGTATTTTGACAATTTAATTTCCTATTAATCTTAACATGCGTAGACATTTTTATTACGCGAAATTAGACTTTATCACAAATACTATATACCAATTTCTATTTACATCTTAAAAAATGAGCAATATTAATTTATCTAGCGCAATCTGCCTAACGAACTTGGACTGATAACCATAAATATGAGGTTGAGAAAACGAAAGAAAAATATTTTACAACTTGATATTTTGCTAGAAATGTGAACGGTGTGGAACACGGTTCGAGTAAACATTTACGATAGTATATATGAAAATTTAACTATGTAACCCTTTTATCAATGTTAAAATATTTATGTATTTATGTTCATATATGTTTTCATATGATTTTATGTTAAAATTTGAGTACTATCTTGTTAATATATCGCAAAAAAATTCAACTTTTGATATTTGAAAAACATTTTTTGATACGTTTGATCTAAAATGTCACCATTTAAGATGTTTAATTAGAAAGTTTATTTTGCCAATTATTTATTAAATTATTTGCTTTGAATAAATATCCACAATGTCTATGTATGTCTGAAATTATGCCATGTGGATCAATATCGCATATCACCAAACCTCGACCGCTCAAGCAACATTTTAATATATTTTAACTGAATTTTAAATCAGAATAAAAATTATCTATAAAATTTCTGCAGGATTTTTTTCTACAATATTTACCATCGCTATTATAAATATGAGAACATTCCATCGATTAGATATATATTTTTCTTTTGAACTCACATCGTTTGCAGTGTCAGAGGGAGTGACTACACAAATCATTCTACTTCGAATACCATGTTCTTCAAGTTCGACAATGTCAATTAAACGTGCTTAACATTGGTGATATATCATTAAGCGTTTCGATAAGGCTATGGGTATCATAGATTTAGGTACATATGAAGCAGCGTATTATTAATGAAAGATAGATTATTTATACAGATTAAGTTGTTCTTAAGCAATTCAATATACTCTGAGAAAATTCAAATGAATCTATTTTACCTGAACTTTCATAAAACGAGGCTATATTGATCATTCAGGATATCAGTCGAACTCTACAAACATAGTCCAGGAGCGATTCAAGTTTTACACTATCATTAAAAAGACTTTTGAACATGTTTATGATTATATCTCAGATAAACGACTCTTCTTTCGTTATTTGGGCTGTTCCACCAATGGCAACAGAGCCTGATTGAATATAGGTTTGATCAGATGATATTAGCTAAGACTTCTTATGTTAACTCTAATATATTAATATGTGTATTAATTCTTTCTCCGATGTATGAGGTTAAATTTATTAAAATATTTATTAATGATGAAAAAATAGTATGTTGATAGACAAAATGAAACATGACTTTACATAGAATCATAGACAAAGAAATACACGAAAACGGAACAACAACATTTAATTACAAATATTATAAATTATTTAATTTATCTTTGAGGTTAGTAATAAAACATATTTCTGTCTACTTATATTTTCATAAGTTTACAATTTATCAATAATATTTTTAACAAAGCCCAAAATATAAATTAGAATTGATATAAAAATATTACATTTTTCATATATATGATTTTTTCGTAGAAATACTAATATTTACTCATTTATATATATGTTGATTATATTATTGAATCATTGTTTTATATATGTATGTCTATTGACTTTTTCTGAAAAAGTATTCTCCTAAAAAAATTGATTATATAACTTCATCGAGTCTTTGCGAAAGTTTAATATCTACTAGTGATATAATTTGATCTCAAACAATAATTATTGAAAATACTCTTGATGGAAGTAACATGGGATGATCTGCCTAGACACTGCAATTTAGATTTTTTTCTAAAACTTCAAGTCGATATTTTCATCAGAATATACACATCAAAACCAGATATATAAGAGATGCTTTAAAATATATATTTACTGAAGACGAACTATAATTAAATTATTTTTTGGATTAAACTTTATTTTCAATATTGTCCCAATATTAAGTGTGAAAAATATTTTTCATAAATTTAATGAATTACTCTAACGTTTTAAATTGTTCAATGTTACACAGAAAATGTTTTAGGAACAAATGTGAATTTTCTATTACACGACTTACAGCAGTTTGTTTATAAATAAAATATAGAGGCAGAGCCTTAACAAAGTCAAAAATTATTTTTTATTTTATTTTCTAAATTTCATCTTTATTTATATAATAAATATTTGATTTTCCGAAAATGGAATTGCAAGCAAGTTTAATGATACACCTATATCAGTCTCGTAAATCTTATAAAGCATTAGTCTATAATTGTGTGAAATATAGTGTTATACACAACAGGACTCATTTCTAAACTGTTGATAATTATGATTTATATTAATGTGTTATCTCACATACACTAATTTAATTCTCAATGTTATAGAGGCAAAAAATTTCACATGCGTCATCTTGCAATTGTTTAATGTTTAAATTGAATATTTTTCACAGCCGTTGTTGTAATATATAACAATTTTTACTTCTTAGCTGTTTAATATAAAACGCATAAGATAATATTAATCAATAAATGGCTTATTTGAAATATTAGAAGAATAATATCGAATGGAATTTAGACATTAATATAAAAAAGCTGTTTAAATTATCTGTAAAATTATATGATAAAATATATATTATGCAAAATAGTATGTTTGAATGATTCATATTGCTGTCGACATACATGGTCTGCACTATAGATCGTGCAGATCTCATATTATATTGCACTATCCATTTTGAATATCAGAAATTTCTAAGATGCTCAAACCCTATACGATCGAACGTAAAATTATTATTATTTAATATAGGGTGATCTCTTTATCTACAATAAATCAAAAAATTTTATATTGTATGAGATTTTTGATATGTTCGCGAGTTAAAACGGAAATTATGTACATTTTTCAATCCGTTTTAAAAAATATATAGCTAAAGTAGTTTTGGATAATCTTCATTTTGTTTTTATAAAATTCAGATGTAAAATATTTATAAATTTTTGTGCGGTCGAGTTTGTAAAAAATGAGTAATGATAAACAATAAACACGATTGCGGAGGATAAAATTTTTTTTTCACATTTCGTCGAAGTAAATATGAAATTTAAGATTTAAATAAAAACATTCTATTTTCAATTCTTCAAAATTTTTACATTTTATATAAATCCATAAAAAATTTTGAAAACATTTTTTGATGATTTAAATGGTGAATCGACTGAATAATGCTGAAATTACTGATAAAATTTCATTGAAACACAATTTGACACTTGATAGAATATTCTTATATGGATAATGTTGTTGTCAACTAATAATTTACGAGCATACCTTGTATATTCTCGATGGAAGTCGTATTATACATTGTAAACTTCTACCTGCATTAAATATTGTATAAAATTTATAGATCTCTTTACACATTCCCAAATTTATGGTCACAAATGAATTTTCGAATAAGCTTTTTCAAATGAATGTAAATTACACTGGGTTAGATGAATAGTTTTAACATGTTTTCCGTTGAAATTTGGAAATTTAAGAATTACTGATTATACTATTTGTGCTTATGTATTTACTCATAAATCATAGATGATGAAGAACTAAGTATTATAATCTATAAAATGTTGCAAATCAATGTACAAAATTTTTTTTCAATGTTTCATGCCCTAAAAACATAAATTACATGATATAAACATAAAACGGATATCCAAACTGAATTTAATTTTCAACAAATACCTACTTGCGCATAACGTTTAAATAGAGGTTTACTTTATACAAATCTCTGCCTGCAAAATCATTTCAATAATATCAATGTGGTGAAAAGCTATTCTTCAAAATATCTCACATCATACATTCTTAAATGAAATTTTGATGAATATATTTATCAAAGAAAATCAAATTGCTTCCATTTTAAACAAATTAATCAAAAGTTGACATCGAAAATATCGTCTATATATCAAGTGTGTAATACCTAAATTAAGTGATACTGAACAAATAAAATATGCTACGTCAATAGCTTAACTAATGTTTATAAAAAATATAGAATAATTTCGCTAAACTTCATACAACCTGTTTTATTGATTAGATTAAACAAAAAGCATTTCTGTGTAAATTAACCAAGATATAAAAAAAGGTAGATGGATAGTGGGCTTCAGTTAACTCAAATATACCATAGAAATATGGTAAAATTATTTTCAAATAAAAATTAATTGACTCAATATATTGAGAAACGATTTGAAAAATTGTTTAGATGGTGTGTAGCCAGCAACAAAATCAGCTTGCCGAATCAGATTAATAAATGTGATGAATTTGAAACACTTGAATAAAAATGATATACGACTAAAAAATAAGATTAATGTTATTTTGTATTTAATATATATTATTTTTAAATTTGATCTTTATGAAAATATCTTAAAAATTTTTTGATGAAGTGATTTAGTCTATAATATAAAAATATCGATACATTGATATATTTTCTAAAAAGAGTAATTTTGTGATAAAATCAAGAATAAAATATTGAGAATCTTGAACAAAATTGGAGATCTGTTTATCATAATTTTCGAGAAAAAATGTATTGATTTTGCTCATTATTTCTAAATTTTTACTTAATAATCGATCTTTCAATATATGAGTAAAAATATCTGCAGAATTATCTATTTCTCGAATATTTAGATCAAAAATATAAATATTATTGATTAGCAGTCTGATTATGGGTATGAAAATAAATGTTTCAATCCCGTAAGATAGTCCGCAGTTGCCATCAAAGATATTGTTTAAAGCCAATCACTGCTGAAATTTAAAAATGAATGATGTAAGCTCTAATTTTATCAAGTATTCAATAAAAAATTGATTATTGAATAAAAATGAAAATATCTTAAATAAATGATAATAAATAATGATTAAGAATAATGGGATGAATATATAATACCTGCGTGAACTGGCACAGGCACATTGAATTTACTAAGAAAACATTATTTCCCCAAATAATACTGGTCAAGCACAATATTTTGACCAATTGTTAAAAAAAATCTACAAGCTTCACTATAAATCATTCAAATTTAGATTACAGGTCAAAATCATCTATTCGCAATATCAGTTTATCCCTCATCATATTGGTTTATTTACACATAAGTTCAAAACATTGTGTAATTTTTATCATATCGTCTATTCACCTACTGCCATATGTAATGATATTGGATTCGATGAAACGTCAGTCGATTCTTTATATACCTTAGGTTCTTCGACAGCATTGAGATTCAAATAAAGTAGAAAAATAATATATTTCGCCCAATTTCTTTGTTAATGAATTTTGAAATCATGTCATCTATTGTTTTCCGATCAGATTTTAAACAATCTTAAAATGTTTTAAAATTATTTTTGCTTTTACAAAAGAATCATGTATATGTAAACGCTAGTCGAAGGGTAAACAATGATATTGACAAACAACATATTTGGATCAAATAATCTATTTCCTATTTTTAAGAGGACAAACTTTTTTGTATTTTTTGACATACTATAGTATAAATTTAATACGACCATTATGTAGACCTATGAAAAATAATTGGTCAAATATTAAATATAAAAAAAATTCATAACTATGATGATATTGATAGAAATTTTATGATAAAGAATTCATAAATAAATTTGAACTATTATCAATTTATTAAAATGCGTATTGTCCTTTTTTGAAATTCGAATGTCTGTTATGTTTTCTATGTATGTTTTTTTTGTGAATTGTGGATGATTCCAGGTTTTAATCAATAAGACGATTTCTTAATTTATTCTTTACGACATTCATGTTCAATAAAGTTTGCGAAATGTAATATATGGGTCAAAAAAATTAAAAGAATAAAAGAGCCAGTTTTTTAATTCATGGTATGGGTCTTGGATCAATTACAATATGTAAAAATCATAAATCATTATTTAGAAAAAAATTTCATATCCAACTGCTTGTTATAGAAACTATGCTTAAATTTAGATTCCCCAAAATTTAAATATCGTTATTAATTCTTAAAAAATGTATAATTATAACAGTTTGAAATCAAAATATTAATTTAAAATTAACAAATATCTATATCAAAATGAGAAAAACTTAATTCGGTGATCATGATATTGAAATGCATTTTCACAAAAGACAACACCATTTTCATTTTACTGAAGTTTTGAAAGCTATTGAGAAAAGCTTCCCTTATATTAAAAAGTGTTGTTTTGAAATTACTGATATAAAATTTAGAATTACTGTTTTTATGATATTCCAGCAGTATTTTAATAAGTTTATCAAAGAGTGGTTTATCAAACTTTGTGTACAACCGAATAATTTCTTTTTAAACAAAGTGAACTATTCAAGTAATGAAACAAAAGTGTATTATTTACCTTGTATATTATGATTTAGTTAATTTTTTAATGAATCACTACATCTTCTATTTAATAGAATTGTTTTTGGCCATTGATCGCCTAATAGATCTTTTGAGATGATCCCGATCTCATAAAGAAATTCATTTTATCTTTGAATATAAAGAAAAGAAACGTTTACACACCTTTCCTCTAAATAATTAAAGTACTGTGGTATGCAACGGAAGATCAACGTACTAACTCTTAATGTAGACTGTGGATTCATAAATTTTAGATAATAATTTATTTTAGCTATAATGAATTTAATGATCTTAATCATAAAATCCATATTCTTACAAATTTCTTCTGGATTTACTTATACACAAAGAGCATATTGAGTAATAATTCAAAAGTAACGATTTTTTTTGATTAACTTTTACGTCAAAATTAACAAGGAAGCATTTATTCGATCCGCTCATACAATGGCCATATCTGTTGATATTTACGAAGTTTTACTCATTGAAATATTTTGTTTTTTCCATACGTTGAATTACAGGAAATGCTTAATTCTCACCGTATGTTGGAACTTTAGCATTAACGATTCCAATATGTATTTTTGTGGGCCTGGAAAGGAATTGAATCATAATCAACAAAATTTATTTCATGTATATCAAAATATTCACCAACTGTAGTTGATAACCTTGAAACCAAATTAAGATGATCGATTTGCAAGTTGTATATTTCCTCTTCCATTTCAATCATTTACTATTTTGGCAGATATTTGTAACTCTGAATTTCAATGTATATTTATTAGTCCGAATATTTAAAAAAGTTCTTTATCAGAAATCAGAAGACAAGATTGTATCTGTGAACCACATTTGTCTGGTTTTCCTCCTTTGGCTATTTCATGACTAACAAGTATAGTATCAAAATTGACGTGGATGAAACATGTATGTTTGAATCAAATTTCATTATTTGATTTTTCATCACTGTTGTAATGCCATTCAATGACGTGTGTATATATCATCATCAATGTATATTTTTTATAAATGTCTGTTATTATCAGTTAATGTTTCTCGCCAAATTGAATCATTTGTTTTGTGTGAATGTTTCTACACAAATTCCACACGTCGAAAAGCCTTTTGAGTTTTTTATAGCACCATCTATTTGTGCATTCAACTTGAAATTCATGGATACTTTTATAAATGTATATTTTCATGCTTTTTAGCAGCATCAAGATTGTTGAATGTCATGAATCTTTTTCAGTATATTTAAAACTAATTTCTTCAGTATTTATTTCAATTTTCAGGAAAATTAGTGTTAAATTTTAAGCGTATTTCGATATGAATAACTAACCATATATAACTATACATGTTGAATGCTGCCGATGAAACAAAACGCATTGAAACTACTTATGAAAATCAGTAAGACTGAAATAAATGCGGCTTTCAATCTTATAAAAACAAAGGTGTGTTTGTATATGAATTATGTGAGAGATCGATGCAAGCTTTTGCGTTTATGAATGAATATTTTAAAGCTTTCAGTGATAAATTTTAATATAATAATATGACAAAAACGTATTTTCAATAATTTCTAGGAATTTTAACAAGATTTTATTGTTCTAGATGCTTTTCTAGTTCATTGTAATGACCCGAACTTTAAGATATTAAATGGCATAAAGGTTGAATATCTTCCAACCTAGTGTAAATTATTCAAACAATAATAAAAACCTTTTCCAGAAACAATATATTGTTTGAAAAATTTTCACACCCCCTTCATATAAAGAACTCATATCACAAATGGTGAATATTCTTACAAAGAAAATTCAGCTAACAAATTTTAAGGAATATGAAAAGATTGTTATCAAATCTCAAATAACGGGACATCAACACTAAAAATGACTTGTATATTCTTGATTTTTATTTATTATATTGAAAATAAATTGTTATAAATCATCAACAAATTTGAAATAAAAAATTCTCTAATTAAAAAAATATTTGTAGAATACATTAAAGCCATTAAAAAATCAAGAGTGTGATGATATGGAATATATAGTTAAAGATTTTTTAATTTATATATTTCAAATAGTTCTGAATTTTATCATGAAAAAACAAATGTATAAATACATATATCAGGCGTTTTGAATGCTTGAGTAATAGCGATGTATAAAAGATATAGCGAATATCTATCACATCAGTTTGATATAAATGATGTTCAATTATATGAAAAATTTCGTAAAATTAAGCATCAGTTACATCAGCATATGACACTTTTTGAGAGTGCTAACACCTTGGAGTAAAGAGCTACATTCGTCTAAGAAGAATCGGGTAAGCAACCTTGATACTAGATGATATATACCCATTGATAAAATAAAATTCTTTTTCAGATGCAAATATGCTTTATTTAAACAAGCAAAATGGTTTTTTGATAAATCTACAAGATTATTATAAAGAAGAAATGAGATGTATTAAACATAATGTTGTTGCGTGCTACAAACATTAAATTCTGAATCTTTGGCTTAAATTGCTATTGATTTAACCTATCAATCCATTTTCAAATTAAATATGATAAACCAGAGTAATTTACCTATTATTCCATAAAATATGTTAACTTGCATAAGAATTTTCATTTACAAGATAGATGCAATTTTAGTAAATAATTTAGAATAAGCCATTTGATATAAAAATTCTAAAAAAAATTTTTTTGAAAATAATTAAAATATAGGAGTGAGTATCAAAAATATCTGTTGGATGTGATGCGTAACTTTCAAAAGTTGATCAACTAAACAAAATATATTTCCTTTGTTTGATGTATTGATTCTATATACGAATGTTCCATTTTCATATTATTTAAATACTATATTCGTTTATTACATTAGCATACAAATGATTTAAGGTATTAACGAAAAACGCACATTAGAAAATAACGAATAGTTGGCTATTTGCGTTTTTAGTATAGATGTCATCAATCTTGTTAATACTCAAATTTTGATAATCTCAAATCATTTTTATGGTCATTTTTCATTCAAAGCTTAAATATATTAAAACCAATACATTAACTGAATATCAAACTTCCAATCGTCTTGAATATTCACAAAAATATTGATAGATATTTGTATGAGATAATTTAATTCAGAGAATTTTAAGCATCATTGTTACATTAAAAATGTATATTGAGAGAAAATATAACAAGTATAAAATAGTTAAATCTATCTCTAGATTGTTAAAATCGTATTATTGTCAAATTAATTCACATTGATTAGTTACTTTTATACATGATTCTAATGATGCATATTTTCAGAAAGTAGCTACGACATTTGGTTTGCAGGATATCAGCTGCACTTAAAAAGTTACACAGAAAATATTTCCATGATAAATGAATCATCTAAGGTATCCTAACCCAGGAAGATAAATATGAAATTTTGATGATTTGGTAATAATAGTTAAGCAATTTTGTATTCTCATTCAATATAAAATTTCGTAAATATAAGATATATACTCCAAATTCTACCTTTTATGGGATATCCTCATGAGTTTAACGACGAAATCTTCCTCGATAAAAACATTATATCACAAATTTATCTGTGTTAGTTTGTACAACTCTATGACAGATGTGGACGAAAAGTGACAAAAGGTTATTGATCATCTAAACTAGATTCAAGATTCCATGAGCAGATGAACTGCATTCAATAAAATTAACAACCTTTTTACTTCAGTCAATTGAGAGCTAATCCTAAAGATATATAGCTGGTGCAATACATTTCCTCACAGTAGCTGGTGCTGAAATGGTTGCTATCAATATAAAACAGGTGGTTAAAATTTTATCTATGAACAACCAGAAGCTCAAATAAATATTGTGGATACCATCCTACTAAGATGGAGACGATTGTTGGTTATTGAAAATATGATTTTATATATTTTATATAATACCTCTCACTGTATTGATTTAATGAATTAAATCATTGTAACAGTAACATCAACAGAGATTTCGATTATTGTATGTAGCGTATTCAAAAAGCTCACTTAACTATACAATTTGTAAATTTGAATTGTATCATTATCAATTGTTTAAATTAGATAATCCTCAATATAAATAAGGCTGTGTTTTAACTCTAGGGTTAATATGTGTAATGCGCAATCTAATTAATATTATTGAATTTTTCGTGAATAATAGCACAAATATTTGTATGAAATTATGGTGTAATATACAGTTTTTTTATGATAAAATCGAAATATTCTTAATAATTGATAAACTAGATACTAAAAATGGATGATACCTCCAAAAAGACCAATTATTAGTTAAAAATTTATTTTATCAGATGGATCATGATTGTGAGATATCATAAATTAGTATACATTTCTTATAAATGATTTGAATGGCTTTTATGGAAAAAGGAAGAACTTGAATCTTTAAATCACATCGATTTGACAAAGAGATTTTGAATTAATGTGGGTATAGCCGTAAATATTGTAAGCCACATCTAATCTTCACCATGTCTTTTTTTAACAGTGTCTATTTTCTGATGAATAAAACTTTTCTTGAATTTTACCTAGGATAAATATTTCAGAATATTTAATAATTTTAATAAATTTCAATGGCAAAATAAAATACGAAATTTCAATTTTACACTTAATATACATGCGATATAAGAAAAAGATTGTGGATTATCTTGAATATATGACATCAACATCAAAAAACAATTTATGAATGATTTATGATGAGATTATTAAAAAGGTATGTTTGCTAAATCGACGTTTATACTAAAGGAACCCAAAAATATAAACGATTTCTCATAAAGAGAAAACCAGTTAAAGTATCTAAACTTGAGTTCTTATGAATAATTCAAGACAAAATTCTTTAACTGACTGTAGGTAATAGAATATTCAAATTCATCCAATATTTGTAAATGTAAAGACGACTATCTCAATGTTAAAAAAACAACATAAAACAAGAACAAACCAATATAAGAATATTTCTAGATACCGAGTGTTTCTTCTTCATTATGAATTGATGATGCATTTCAGATGGATGAGATTTTATTCAATTAAAAGACTTTTAGAATCATTCTAAATTCAAGATGGTGAATTAACAATATATATGTGTGCACAAGTTCTTGGAACATTATATTTATAGACGAAAGAAATTTAAATAATATTTAGCAATTTATTAAGTATATTTATGGTTTTGAATAATATGTACCATTATTTGTTGATAGCCCTATATTTATCAGTCATGATAAAATCTTTTCCCTAAAGTTCTGAAAATTACACACGCTTAAATGTACTTAAAGATATCGATGAGTATGTAGCTTGTAAAATATTGATGAAATATTGTTCAAGTATTGTTCAAATTACTACACAATAAAGTATTGATTCCAATCTTTGATTGATAAATGGGATTATGCAAATCGGAATAAAAAATAGGTCCAATATCTAAATTCAACTTACCAATGAGCACTCTATAAAATATATCAATACAATAAAATATTTAGACCAATTGTATTATCAAAAAATATGTTATCCTGTGATTTTTGATAGATTTCTGAATGTATATCAGAAAGCAGAAATCGAAATTATGGAGTAATCTGTGTCTAATTCTCAGTCATTGGTGAACAAAAATCTGTTGAAACGGAAACCCCGATATGGTTGATAAATAGGCACGGTAAACAAAAAGTGGTGATTAAATTCTTTTAAACCCATTATTTGGTGTTTCGATGTATTTAATAATCTTTTCAGCCTATTTAATATAAGTTGAGGTATATCGATTTATAGTTTAACTAGCGTATAATTAACCTTTATTTGTCAAGATTTTATATTTTAATGTCATTCAAATATTTTTAAGAGTTAATAAAGTGTAAACATGAGTTGTATTCAAACACGAAATAATTAGGATTAAAAGAATGAAAAAATGTTTATATTCCAATCGAAAAAGAGAGTTTCTCATCATAATTTATGATGGATCGTGAATTATTAAAAATGGCGATCATACAATGAATAGCTTCTACAATAAGTGATTCCAAATATAGAGTTTGCTAAATGTTGCTTATTTCTAACATGTGTATAGAAAAATACAAATATAAATACTTTCTTCCTATATTGGGTCATTTTAACTATTGTTATCATTATATTAGCTAATATCATTCAATTTTAGGTAAAATATGGTTACTCCAGTTTGCATTATTGATGTATTTGACAATTTCGAGATGACCGAGCACAAGAAAGTTGATAACACAATATTAATTATCCCTCGAAGTCAATTATTTGTTAAGATGTGACAACTTTGTTGAATAGATTGCAAAGCATATTACACAGGTTGAAATAATTATTTGATAGACTGAAAAAGCTGGTAATTTATCTAACTATAACATGAAATATAGATATTAGTTGTTTTTTTGCTCAGTAATAAAGGTTTTCAATAAATTATAAAAAGGTCTATGCGATGTTTTATGTCTTGTCTTAAATATGAACTATTTTAAATGTTTTCAGTTGTCTGAAATCTAATCCCTCTCACTGCATTGTTAAATGCTAATCTAGAAACAATATTATAAATAGACCAAATATTTTGTATTAGTTGAATCTTGTTTTATTTTTTTGACAGTGTAGAAGCTGTCATATCATTTTTCGGTAAAGGATGTATAGACAGATTCTGTTAGCTAATGACATTCAAATGAAGTTGCAGTTGAGTCTTTATACGTACCTTAGTTTGTATACCTATTTCTGTTTGGGTTATTTAGGGAAGATTTATCATATGTTTGTGCAACTTTTTTTCAGAATTATATATATAACGTATATTTATTTTTATAACGTCATTAAATCTCGTATCCACATTATGTAAATGTTAAAAAATATTCAAAACGAAATCATCTATAATTTTTTACTTTTTATTAAGTGTAAAGCTAGCTTTGTTTTGGCTTTCATGGTTTATTTTTACCCAGATAAATTTGATGGTATCCAAAATGAGCAGCAATTAGTAAATATTATTTCTAGTCATAAATAAACGAGAACGGTTTTTGGCTGAATAATAGCCCACAAGAAAATATGAGAGTATTTATTGTATTTCGATTTAGTTACGGTTTTACAATTCAAACGATTTCGCAAGAGATTTCTTTAAATACACTAAACGTTGTCTAATTTTAAGATATCGGAGCACAAGATTTCGAGAAAAGAAAAAATGGAAAGGTTGTAAATTCGACAGGGTTTAAAGAAATGATGTTTCTTAACATTTTTAAATTGTTTTTTTAATACAAAAAAAGTGAATGTTGTTAGTTATAACAACTGGGTTGTATGAATTTCAATTTATAAAAATGTTCAAGATAGTGAATTTATGTTATATGGATATGAGATGTGTAGTACTTTTGACTTGAGAACAAAAATGATATAAAATCTAGTTTTCACATCAAAAAACACAAACTATCACAATGGTTTAATATTATTTGAATGGATGTAAATTGTTCAGATTCTATTCATCAAAATATTTATTATATCCGTTTGTACTGAATGATCAGCTCTATTTTTACTATTCATTCCAATAACAAGCTATAAACATAATATTAATTCATACACTAATTCATTAGATAGAACGTAATATGAATTTATGTTATTTTTTATTCAACTTTTTATTTCCCACTAGTTGTTATAGTTTTCATATAATACGTCTTCAAGTTATCAATGTTTTTTATATTTCATATTTTATTTGAATGGCAGAAAATGAATATATTTAGACATTAAAAAATTATTTGAATGAAAGAAAATAAATATGGTTATTACGTAACCCTAATAAATGAATTATGACATAAAATTGATTTTATATATATTAAGAACGGTATCGAGAAACCGCTTTACAAATAATTACAGTACATTTCGATTAATAAATAAACATAGGTATGAATAATATCAACATCAGAATAACGTAAAAACATATTTTTATATGACAAAACATCATTTTTTATTAAACTTCATTGTATGAATATCTATATATATCACACAATACGACTTGAATTTTCACGAAATTATAATCTATCGATAATGTTGAAAATGTTCATTTTAATTATCAGGTGCGATTTCTTTCTGTCGACTGAAGAATACACTAGAGTTTCTCAGTCACTATTGGTACGAAAATTGGAAAGATTTAAAACCTTCAGAAATAGTATGGTAATATACTTACGATATATATCAGGCAAGAGTTTACATATAATGAATAGGAAACTCATGGCCATTTGCACAGATGATCGATACTATTCGATCTGTAAATATATACAAGAAAAATTGATATATGTACTCGTATTCGTTTTATCAAGAAATAGAAATTCATGGGAATTTTTAATTATAAATATAAACATCCATGAATATTTCATAATTCACATTACTTAGGTTGAACTGAGGGATCCAGTAATATTATCGAAAATGTGGTGCAAAATTGAGGGTTGTATGGTTAAAATGATGCAACCAATCTATTTATAATGAAACCTCAAGAAGATTCCTATTTCAAGGTATTACAATTATCTAGTAAATAAGATAATATCTATCCTCATGATTCAGAAAATCAAACATTGGGCAACTTAAAACATCTAAAATTGTGAATAATTTAAAATAAATAAAGTTATACAAACCTTTTTTAATTCTCAACTGATATAGAATAACAATATATGCTTCTCATCGACAATCGATTGAAATACTATATCTTTATTCTCTGCGAAATAGCTGAACTCATTAGAACAGGACTGGAGTATATAGAGCATAGAATATCCAAAAATCAAATCTATAAACATGTAAATTAAGCAATCTAGGATAAGAAATTAAAAGATATCATTTGAGTACGTAAACTAGTAATAACCTAAGTCTACCCCGTACTTCACAATAAAAAATTTAATTGCGAAATGTGCAATACAACCACAGTGAAATAATCCATAACTAATATTGTATGTTAAAACAGACTAAAACTGTCCTCAAAATGTAAATTTTTATCGACATTGTATATATTCGGAAACTTTCAATTGCAAATGTTGATTTCATTGAAACTGAAACTAATAAGAGTTTTTTTATTTTATCATTTCGAGATAGAGAAATTAATTAAATGAAATAAATTTGATCTGTATCAGACATCGCATTAAATGAAAAGGTTTTTTACATGTTTAAGATACATTTTCCAGGAAATATTTTGGTAACCAAAGCAATATCTTTACCCGGAAATCAAGATACTAAGAACAAAGTCATTCCTTAAAACATCAGTAAAAATTGGCTTTGTCTAAATTTCAAAATAACAAAAAAATACTCTACGTGAATCAGTATTGAGTGTGATTTTATAGGTATTAGCTGTTATTTCTATTCATTCGCGTGATAAATAATCTCATGTTCTAAAAAATAATATCACTTATACATTATTTATCATGGCTTCATGTACTATTAGATATTAAGTTCAGTTAATATACAAAAATCGGACACAGAAATAGAAAAATGTAAATGATCATAAATATTGTCTGCTTGAGTTTGATAAATGTAAAAACTTCGTAAACAATAAATAAAATAAATATACTTCGATATAAATATTGAACAAAGAAGAGATTTTGGTAGTGAAATGAAGTAAAAAAAATTACGCTATTATTTATCATAACCATCATGTGAGTTTGGATAAGGACACACTATTGAAAGCATTCATTATATCAAATTAGAAAAATAACGTAAAATAATTACAGACTTTGATTCAAATAATGTTGACACGAATAGCCAAAGTGATGTTTGTAAATAAAAGAGCACCAATGTATATTTCTGGAATAATTAGTAAATAATTTCATTAACATTGACTGTAACACGATGTAAATATTATGTGTGTGGTATTTACCGTCCAGGCTACAAAAATAAAACAATCATGTTTCTTAAGAAGACGAAGATATAATTATATGAATTTAGAAACTTAAGATTGCATAATATTAAGAGATGATATTCCCAAATATATATATGGAAATTCTAAATCGGTAGAATGAGATAATGATTAGTAATATATTCAATAATTAATATATATTAAAAAAATACACTCGCTGGTTTAATGCGACTTTTAAATTTTCTCTCCGATATTTTATAAATAAATATTTTTTAATCTATCAATTTATAAGTAATAATTGTCAGATGTTAGTATTTATTTAAAAATACAGAAAATTTTTATTTATCTTACGATCATATGTTATCATAGAAATATTGTTAATTATTTTTGATAATATTTATCGAAATTTTTATTTATTATTTAACCGGATTAAATCAAATATTAAATCTTTTTTTTTTGGTTGTCATTCGATGACAATAATATATTTCAAAAATATCTTAAATAAGCAATTTAGTTAATACATTGTTTATCGTGTAAACACACTCTTCTTTTAAATTTTATCTAATTTAATTAAGTTCAGTTAACCATGTGTGTTTTTGAATGTTCTTTTTTTCAGAAAAAAATATTTAGCGTTGAATTTGGACTAGAATTTTTATAAATTTTGGTTTTCGTTTCACTCATCGTAGACAGAATAAACGATGAAATCGAAAACAAATACTGGCCTTTGCATTTAAGAAAAGAATTTATATATCGCGTGTATTATATAGAAGCTATTATGAACCTTCACGTAATTTTTGATCAAGTTTAAATGCTGATTTAATAATATTTATATATGTGCAATATATGTGTCTTAAAAGAGACGAAAAATATTATATAGATCTAAATAAATAGATCTATATATATATGTGTATACAAAATACTGCTCGTATGAATACAATTTGAAATAATCTGGTTAAGACTGCAGTTAACAGATGCTTACAATGCATCCAATTCCATATAAAATTATTGGAAAGTGTTCGCACTGTAAGACAATTAACATGATTGATCCAATAGAATAGAATTTGTCGACCGCTACCGTCGTTTCTAGATTTTAAATGTACTAAAATTGCTAATCCATGAGATTGACTATAATTCAACATGTAATTAGTTCATTTCAAAATTAAGTGACACAAAACTAAACTTATACAATTACATCAGTATTATGGAATTTTTATAAAGTCAAATTGAATG
Organism: Thelohanellus kitauei; assembly: GCA_000827895.1. Classification (NCBI taxonomy): domain Eukaryota; kingdom Metazoa; phylum Cnidaria; class Myxozoa; order Bivalvulida; family Myxobolidae; genus Thelohanellus; species Thelohanellus kitauei. The sequence goes on from JWZT01004751.1 coordinate 30,867, forward strand.
AAATCTAAATTTTCAATATATTTTAAGATAAATTTAAGGCTTTGTCTGATGTTAATCACAATTTGTTTTAAAAGGATCTATTTATGTGTTTTTTTATATCCTGTATGTAGAATTTTTGAATATGAGAAAATGTATACTGTACTTAATAATATGTAATGTGATAAAACGTGTATATATCGATGAAATATTTTTAAATTTACTACTTCATTTACTGCACAATAACATATCGATCCCACTGTCTATATGATAAAGTAGATAATGTAATGCCAACAAATATGTCATCTATGTAAATTTAATCTAACAAATGAGCCTCTCTTTAATATTGTCAAACTAATAAATTATGTATACCAATATTATCATCACTAATACGGTTGCCTGTTATGTAGAAGATTTTGTAATTGTAGATATAATTGAGAATGCCCAAATTATAAAGTGTAAAACCTCTATGATTTTCAGTCATTCAGGTACAAGATTTGGAAATATAACGGAAAAACATACATAGTTAACAACGAAGGATTCTTAAATAGTTTCAAATTCATAAAAATATCATGAAATACCATGACATATAGATTTCAGTTCTGATGGCTCAGTAAAACTCGTTTATGAAACTTATAATAATGTATATGCTATGTTTTATGTCTTGCCTAAAAAATGAAGTCGTAAAAATATGTTTTGAATTGTCTAAAATCTCATCTATCAGAACTCCATTTTTTATTCCGATTCTCGAGATAAAATTTCATTTCGACAAAATATATTAAATTCGCCAAACAATCAAAATACTTAATTTTGTGATTTTCTGACAGTGTAAATTCTGTCTTAAAATATTTAAGAATTGGATACATAGCAAGATTCTGTTAATCACGGTCTTTGAAATGAACTATGCATTTAATTGTTTGAATCGATTTTAGTTGAAATACCTTTATGTAATTCAATATATGTGTAAGATTACTATATTTTTGGAATCAAATTTTTAGAAATATTAAATGAGTCTCAATTTCTTTTATAACTGTATTTAATAAGGACAAAAATTATGGAAATGATTAAAGGAGCTTCTTTTAACGAAGTTCAAAAAATTCCTCCTTTGGTTTAAGGAAAAGGATAGTATTTGTTTTTTATATTATCGTTTATTCTGGACATAGGATGTTCATTTAAATCGAAAATATGAAATGTTATTGTAGTAAAATATTCTATAATAACTGTGATTGTCTGATAAATAGACATGGTCAAAAATTAAAAGAGAGTAAATATTACTATAGAGGAGAAAATCAAAAAAAGGATGTATTATATATTGATTCAGATATATTCCTTACATTTAGACAATTATGAAATCGATTTCATTAATATTACTTTGTTAAAATTTTTACGATTTTTGTATTATTAAACTAAAAAGCAGATGTGAATGGTTAAGAAACTTGTGCTGTTTGTGAATGAGAATTTGTAAAAATGTAAAAAAAATTCATATATGATGACTGAAGATAAGATGGGTATTTATTTTAGGCATTAGAAAAATAAATGCCATATTATCTGGTTTGTATTTAAATAAAAGCTTAATTATTACATTAGTAGTATATACCTGAGATGCTTTAAATTTTATATACTCTGATGATCTCCATATTTACAGTATCAGTTATTAACAGAATGAAATGATTTATTGTACTACTTCCAATATCAAATTAAAAACATGATTTAATGTCATACACTTATTTATTAGATCATACGTTTATATGAATTTTAATTATGTTTGAATGAATCAAAGTTAAATTTTTACTAATTGTGATAGTTTGAATTAAAAATGTAACACAATAATAAATTTGATTTTCATTTTTCATTTAAATATGCATCGAAAAAAAGACCGTATTGATGTTTTAATATTATTTTTGTATCATAAAATCGAAACAGTTATATTTTTAATATAATACAGGGATCAGTACATGATAATAATATGTATAAACTTCAAAACCGATATAGAAAAACATTAAGTCAAATATCTATCATACGTAGAAATTAATTAATAAACATCGTTTTTAATTATGACAAATATGAGAACACGTAATAACATATTTTTGAATTAAAAAATCAATATTTGTATTTTGACATCATTCCATTAATCGATATAAATAATCACGACATTTATTTTCACGAAATAAGAATCTTTTGATGAAATTAAATATGATCATTTTTGTTATGTGCTGCTATATCTACGTATCGTATTCACTGACAATTGAAAAAAACTAGATATTACCCTTTATTTACGTATCAAAAATCAAATGTTTCAAATCGTACTGAAACAGTATTCGGGAAGCCATATGACATATTTAATGTAAATGGATAAATTTGTTGAATAGACAGTTATTGAAGATAAGAAAGATACTCTTTTTTTTCGTTCTGCAAAGATAAACAAGAAAAATTGATATATTTTCTCGCATTCGATTCACCATTAAATGGAAAATCATTGGGATTTTGTTATGTTAAATATTAGCCTCAATTAATATTATATAATTCAAATTTGGTCAGATGAAAAAAAGAAACATCTTCTTTTGAATTATCTAGAATATGGTGCTCATTTGGTCGTTTGTATGGTTATAATCAACCTAATCATCTGTTTATAATTAAACTAAAGGAAGATAATGAGGTCAATGCCTTTGATTTTTCTGAACAATTTCAAATATATTTACCCTGATGATTCTGACAAAAAATAACGTCGACCTTATTTCCCAATCCGAAAATGTTAATCATCTAATTAAATTAAGTTATTCAAATACGGTTTTACAATTCAACATAGGTATCGAATATCAAGAAATCTTCTGATCCAAAATAGCATAGTATTAATTCTCTTCATGCAATGCGTAATCCGTGGCACTAATTAGAAAATAGTAGCTAATTAATAGATCATGAAATATCACAAAATCGAACTTCAACTGTACAATCAAAAGTTATAAAGTACAATACATAACCAAAAATCATTTGGGCATATACAAATGTAAAACAAAAATATAAAAAAGTCTACCAAAAAATTCGAGATTGATTTCAAAAAAGACACACAGGAAAGTGGGCCTTCGAAGCCGATTGACAAAAAAACTATGTATCATATATACTAATCCAGACTCAAACTGTTCTGGAAATGTCAATTTCAAACAGTACTGTATACATTCTTAACGTTATACCATCCAAATTCAACTTCATTTACTCGGGTTGGAGTAAAGATCTTGAATTTCAACGTTTTGATAAAGAGTAAACGAACTCAAAGAGCTCAAAATTAAAAATAAAAAACCTGTTTCTATCTGTAACAATAATTGGGTGGAAGGAAAAAGATATCTTCATGTTTCAGAACGGTTACGAGGAGATATTTTGCTGACGAAAACAATCGCTTCCGAAATTAAAGAAACTTTTAAAACAATCATTTCGTATGATGGGGGCTGTATTTGGAAGAATCTAACCTTAAAATAAAAAAAAGATACTACATGCCAATCAGTATTAAATGTGATTATTTTGGTCCAATGTGAAATTTCGATTATTTCGCGTGACAAATTATTATATGATGTTATAAAATTTTCGTCTATAAACGGATCAATTATTGTCGCTCCATGTAATAAAAAATATTTATTTCAGGTACAATCAAAAAAGGTGACAGAGAAATAGAAACTAGATTGATGATTTCGGATGATGGAGGCATGAGTTGGATTTTCGTACTTATATGATTAACTAAGCCTCAAATAAATTTCACATCAATTGATATATTAATCGATGGAAAGATTTTGGTGGCGATTGAAGGAGATCAAAATTTACAGTAATTTTAATCACGACATAGTGTGAGTTTGGATACTGGAGAATCTTGACAAAAATAAATTCTTGGGGAAACAGTTACAAAAATACACACTGTAATAACGGATATAGAATGTGAATACAATGTTGCTGTTGTTAGAAAAGATTGTAATTCCAGTTATGATATCTCAAATATTGACTTATCTAGCTAACTCCAATAATTAAATTAACATTTACATAAATACCATGTCATCAAACGGAATATTATATATAGAAACCAAGGCATAAAATGAAAAAATTTTGTTTCTTGGGTAGGCAAAAATATTATTGTATCAAGAAGGAATCATCAGTTTGGAATATAATAAGATCAACTTCTCAAATCTGTAGTTGAAAATTACAGATGTCCATCCACGACTATTTATGGTAATTTATTCTATATTTTATATATTATAAAATAAATTTCTGTTGGTAAAATTGCCTGGAGTGCGTGTAATATATTATCACTGAAAGTCTATTTTATATCTTACATGAATAAAAAGAGATTTTATATTGTATTCTAAAACCGTCAATAATTATACAATATTTTTCTTCGTATCGTTGGTGTCTCATGACATATTGTTGACTATTTTAGATTATATATATCTAAATCTAATTTATCAGTCCCATGTATTAAATAATGTGAAATATTTTATTAGCATGCAATGAAATGTATTTATATTTTAATAATTAATTTGATGAATCTTTTTAATTATTTTTATACCCGAACATGCACCTGAATATTAAATTATTTCGCGATCTATTTAAATATTAAAAGAAATGATTTTATTGATTATCGCTAAAATAACATAACTTATGATTTGAATTTAAACCAAATTACTATATCTCATCATATTTTTTCTATATATATATGTATATAAACGCATCAGTTTAAAAATACCTTCCTATCAAAAATTTGATTTTCTTGATATATATTGTATTACAACTTAAGATAATGTTTAACATATCTATTCAATGACAATTCTTAATTACGATCTCTCTAGTTCATGCCTGTAGTCCAAAAAGTTATATTTCAAGGGCAAAAGAGCTGTATGTAATAATATATGTTAGTAAAGTTTCGTAGATAATAGTATATTTATTATAGTACATCTGGCATCGACTGGTGTATATCGAAATTTCAATATGATGCGGAGGAAAATAAATGTGACGAATATCGCTATTCATAATTATGCCTATATTCTTTGATAAGGATATCCCATACAAGTACCTCCCATCCCACGTTACAAAAATCATCTGGTTTTTGATTTTATCTGCCTCACCACACATTTCTTGGGCATCTAATTAGGGCTCATGAGAGTCTTGGAAGCTACAGCCATTGAGAAAAATTAGAAGCTGAGAGAAATATGCTGATAAAATGGAATTTTTGAGTACAGCACTCACTTATCGAGTCCGATAGTGAATTAGAGTCATTCAGAAAATTTTATACTGCTTCGATCACGACCTGACAAAAAAGGTTAAGCTATTTCATGATCTTACGCTACAGTACATTGATTCTAATATGTCCATCATCCCTTCTAACCTAGCGTATTATCATTAAAATGCAACCGAATACAATTTCAATGTGTATCTCTTGACATGTCATCCATCAGCGAGATATACGATGAGTTCAAAAACCGTCAAACCAAAAGTAGACTGGCTCCATTCTAGAGAAAGTTTATGATCACCCCTAAGTACCGAATGTTCTCTGATGACTATGAAAATGGTGCGATAAATGCATACTACGAGTGCATAGCACTTATAAATGTTTGGATTTAGTTTCATGCCATATCCACGAGGAGATGAGACATTTACGAATCATTTTTAAAAGTAAACACAGTTCTTATAAATTATATTTCTTCAAATTTATCGAATGGGGCATTAGACGTTGAGTACTTATTAATGCTCATCCTGTCACCTAAAATCGAGATAACAGCTATAGTAGACACATGGTCATCATCTTCGATTATTAATTTAGGTGATGTTCATTATAAATTCAACGATTCCTATCTTATATCGCCTGAGCAGAATTAACGCAGCTTCGTTTCGGCCGAGAGATAAATTAAACTCACCTTTAATATTGGTAAAATAACCATTACTCGAGATATTCTTTGCTTTGAAAGATATTCAATATGACTAGATATTAGTGTCCCAGTTATTAAAGATGCATGGTATGACTGTAGATATTTCATTCGAGCATAAACTATCCCTAATTATTAACTTCCATATTATATCATATTGTTAAGGCAATCAACAATTATAGTTTATCTTACAGCGATATTCCAATCCAGCTTCAACTAAATCGATCGAAATCCCTAAAACATATATCTTATATATTTATGGATCCTAAATTTGCCAATGGCTGCTGCAATAGTTTCTAACCTGTTATTCAGGCTATATCACACTAGCCATATAGCATTACGTGCATACAAAATGCCTGGATACATCAAAATAGTGTACACAATAAAATCAATGATTTACTTGTTTGAAGTTATTCATCCATTCTCATTGCCATTGTGCCACTTGCATTTTAATCAACAAAAGGCAATACTCGGATAGGGTAGCCTTTGATTACGGGAAACGAAGCAGCATTAACAAACAGAACAAATATAGAATGTCTACAGTCGAGGATATAACAAGTAAGATCGGTGGCGATCAAGTTTTCTCCACCCTTTACCTTAAAGTTGATACTTTTAATGCCATTTTGAATTAATATCAAAAGAAAAAAACAGTATTTGCGGCGGGCCTCGGCGTCGGCACAGCGAATTCAACGTTTCGACTTTCGGAATTTACAAGACTTTAAAGTTTATCACACATTTGATGCTTCGCATTCTCGATTTGAGTGTACACAGTCATGCATACATGAACGACAAGCAACACTTCTCAGTATGCTTCGACTCTAACTTATAACAAATAGCAGAAAAGTGTATTCTTTCTCAGAATTGCCTTTGACTCAATATGTATAAGTGTGAAAATTCTGCTGCACCAGCTTCTCATATCTTGGCTATGAGATCTCTATACGCGCGCTCTCGTCCCTATTGAATTCCATCAAGTCAATCCTCAATCTGTCATAACCTTACAATAAAAACGAACGAAAACGGTTTTTGATGTGTGAAATTTTAAGGTAGTTTTTATTCAGAACTTCACCGCTATCTCCTGTATGTTAGATAAAATACTGCATAAAGATCTACAATATATCCTGAATGATAACTACCACAAATCGCTCGCAACATTCACAAAACAGCTTTCAAATCTCATAACATTACGTTTTTTAACTAAAATCATAAATTACGGCTGGCTTAATATGCCTCTAAACCTCTAAGTTTAAGCGCTCTTTAAGTAATGATTTGACGCAGAGCGTTATAGAGATCCTGTCTTCGATCATAAAAGCTTGAGCGCGCTATAAATATACAGATAATATTGGCGGCATCTTTTTTAGGGGTATTACTTGCATAAACACTTAAATATGAATGAAAAATATGTTTAGAATTTAAATGTGTAATTCTTGTAAAAATGACGAAATACGTGATAGCGCAGAGCGTTCTAATAACGCTTTTCACTTTAGAGATACTTAGGGTTAAAAAATTATTTTAGCGTTTGTTCGCGCCACTGCTTAATGACATGTTTTAATGTGAAAGTCTGTAAAATTCGAGTTTAAAGAATAAGAATTTTCAAAATGTAATTATAGTTTAAATGGAATTTCACTCTTTTACCATAAAATGTTTTATCCTAGCTATTCTATCCAGACGCGTGTATGGTTAGAAAGTAATAAGTATTATTTTATCATGTCATTCGTTTTTCACCACATATTAATGTCAAAATGGTAAAATCTATTTTAAAATAAGCTTAGAATATGAAATGTATATTTTGTATAATAAAAAAAGTAAAAAAATTTTCAGAAATAATATTTGAAAATTATTTATGAATTCATTATCCTTGTACAACCATATTAATGTTTTGTGTTTATCAATTGATGCTGACATATGAACTCTGATAAAAAAACGTGGCTAAAAGACGATTGAAATTAAGGATTTTATTATCAGAGGGATGTTAGCAATTTTTGTAGATATTTTTTTGACAATTATTTTCACTGTACGATGTTTATTTGCAATACTATTTGGTAAATTGTATGGTTGGAAACAAATCATTTAAAAATTACATTTAATTTGGGTTGACGCTAAACCCATAGATGGGTTAAAACGATCACTCATCAGTTTCCTGCACAATACAACATTTTTGAGTTGTTTAGTGTCTCACATTTAAAATACGAGATATTACAAATAGCTAAATCAGGATTCTGTTTTTTTATTATAAAAATATTTATTACATACTTAACGTTTTATATAACAACACATTTTTATATTGACAATTTTAGAAATATTATTTGAAATATTAACAGAATAAACTAGTTCAATTTAACGTTTTACAATTACAAACACACAAAAACTCATATTTTCAATGAATTTAATCGAGGTATCGATTATAGTAATACCACCAAAGACTTTAAAATCTCTGCCTTAACCTTATCATATATCAAAGAATTTTTGACACTTAAATTATTGCTATACAATTAATTTACCGTTTTAAACACCATTTAAGTAATCTTCAAATGAATGGAAATTAATAAGATATTTATTGCTAGTTTATCTGCAAATTTTAATGTAAACGTTCGTGTTGATTATTTTTGAAATATAAATTGATTTTTTGCACCAAACATCTCTTCTGATAAAAGAATTAAAGTTATTGACTCTTGTAAACAGATACATTTTCTATGTTATAGGGATAAAAGATTTTCCCGCCAATCGCGCTATTAAAAACTTGTTTTAAAATTATTTGTGAAAAACCCATTATAAAAAATACTTGACTATTATAATTAATATATTTAATTTTTCCGCATAATGTTTTTGAGATAATAGCGGCCAAAATAAAACATCGCATATTTCTCTTGTGCTAAACATCTTTTAAGTTAAAATACAACTTTTAAATACTACATGCCTAAACCTTCAAATATCTTCTTTTCTAAAATTAAACTACGAAAAAATTAACATGATTTAAAGAAGATCAAATGGTCCACGCCAAAAATTATCTACAAGAAAATGTTGAGCCAATAATATGATGTATTGCTAGCCACTCTGTATAGACTTAAGGCAGCAGCAAAATAATTCTCTGCCCCAAAACGGCTGATCCGTTTTATTTCTGAAATTTCACTGTGTAATTTGTAAGGTTATTTCAACAATAACAAAGATTTCGCGCCATTCGAAAAATACATTCAAACGATGGCGTCGACAATTTTCCAACTATCGTTATTNTGCTAGATCGATTTCATTAGCCCTTTCCGTAAACGGGCGATCGCTGTTAATATATCATAATATTTATAGACGTGTATTCCATATAAAACTTGGTTGAAGCTATACCAAATCAAACTGTAAAACAGTCTCTAATTCTTTAATCAAATTTGTCGTCTTATGATTCGATATAAACGCTTATCTTCAATAACACAATTATTCTTAGTTCGAGCCAAATTAATCAAAACCACTGCGAAATATTTAATATATAATATCCTCGACTACATAGTATCATTCAATGGAAAATTATGACGTCGAGATAATTAATAGATAACTTAAAGAAATTATAAGACATTGAGTCTTATCGGAACTAAATGATCATGACGGTATGATTCCAATGCAACTTATTGTCCATATAGAATTTCAAAATTCAACTACTAAATACAAATCAGGCGAATTGTTTTTTTGCAGATTCAAAATTTCTTGTAAACTTTATTACTAAATGAGTGTACGGCAAGCCTCACATCAATTATATACCGACTCACCTCAAAGATAAGGATATTCAGAATTATTTAAACTACATATTAGGATAACTGAAAGATAAAATAGACATGTGAAGTGCAGGTCTCAAAAAATTTTATGAGAGACAACTTACCAAAGTAACATTTCTATCGGTGAAAAGATCTTTGTAAAATATCTATATCCTGCCAACCATAGACCCTATTCCAACGACAGAATGAAGTGATTGTACATTTTCATCCATATTACATCATAATACACGTATAGGACGAACGGTCAACAAAAATAACCCACCACAATTTTCTCTACCCTGCCCATATAACGATAATTTTGTCTCAACAAAAGCTGAGTTTTTTGAAAGTGCTAAGAGATCTCGGCGCATAAAGAAATATATGCCATAATCCACATGTATCAACCTCGCACATCGGGTGAAATGGAGTCGATGTAATAGTATATATTCCGATATTCGCGAAAATTATTTTTGATATCTACCATAATATTTTTTAAAGTTTTGAATTCAAGAATTAAAATTTTCGCATAATAAACATTTTTTAATATCTAAACTACTTACTGTCACAGTATATGGATTCAAGTATCTTAGTGCCATTTCTAGATATAATAAAATTACAGATTTTAATTCATTTTAAAGATTTATTCGCATAGTAAGATTTTATTTAACCCACAACCCTTTAAAATTAATAATATACAATCGTTGTATACAACTTGCTCTAGAAGTAATTGTTTATCAAATGGAACAGTTATGAATTAGTCAAACAACTCGCATGATTTCTATAGACAACTTTTTACTAGGTGTATCTTGAATTTAAAAGTAATTGCATATATAATATAGTGCCATACACAAAGATCACGAAGGAAAGAAAAAAAATTCAATATTTAAAACGATACTGTTTCATTTTTCGAGTTGATTCTAAAATTTAGAAAAACAAATTTGGATGTTTTTTCCAGTTCTATCAGCTGAATTGATGATGTTAGACAAACACTAAATCATTTTGATGACCATTCAAGCTTGGTCGTCAATGACTGAAATTGTTTTAATTGCTGGCCAATTACATCATGAAATCTAGAGTTTTTGGTGAAGATACCTAAAATAATCCAATCAGATAACGTTTAAGATTGTTAGTTTATTCTTGTCAGACTCTTCAGCGTTATTAAGCATCATAAAACTGGTGAAGATTACTGTTTGCTGACTATCAAACTTTTTTCGAGTGATAATCTAAGCAAGATTTGTAAATAAATTAAATGGGTTTTGCATATTTAATTAAGCTGATAACATGAGAATAACGAGAAGAACTTCTGATATTCGCCACAACATAATCGATCTAATGGGATCCATTTCAAATATTTTGTATTTGCTTGATAGAATCAGATGATATATATTATCATGATTTCTGATTTATGTTAGCTATACGATGGCAATAGATAATATAAATTCTCTTTTGAATACAGCATTTAAGGCTTCTACTTATATGGTGTTTAGAAAAATCATTCGTTTCTAGAAATGTATAAAATCTTTCATGAAATATTTTTGGTGGTTTCAAAGATTGTAGCATTAATATCTTCAATTTAGTTCTAGATGTCACATTATACAATGGAATGAGAATTCGAAATTCATTGATAATCATCTTATTATTCATCTCTAAATATTACCAATTAAATGGCTATCACCGGAAATACGAAATTTTTTGAATTATTCATTAAATTTGTAAATGTGTATTCTTAATATAGTTAACCGCGATTAAAACAATTACCGCATTTATCACATTTCATAATTGTCTGTTTTTTTACCCTGAAGTAAAAATTTTTTTACACAGGAAAAGTTCTTACACCCGTTTTTGTTCTTCGTGATGAGGTAATTCAGTTTTTTAATCGGAAAGCAAAACAAAATTCCTTGCTACTTTATAGTCATAAATATGAAATAAACAAAGTCTTTTAGATATCTTTACTCTTTGAAATGATTCATATTCACCACTAGGTAACAATTAAAACATACATCAGATAATCTGAAAATTTCATATCTTTGAAAGATAAAACTTCAGATTTTACACAAAAATCTAACTAGAATAAAATTTACACGTTTACTATCTTATCTGTTATCTCTAAGATGAATTAATTGCATATGACACCGAAATAACACCAAACATAGTCTCGAAGAACATTAAAACATCTTTTCTGAATAAATTATATTTTTGCGTCTCCAAATATACATGGCATCTTTTGTAATACTAGGATTTCTATTTAAAATCTGAGAGGAAGAAATTTATGAATAATTGTAGGATGAGTTTGTGGAACTAATCAATACAAATGAAGAAATATATGTGTTTATATGTCAATAACACAATTCTGCAAAAAATTTGCCAGTCATACCTATTTTATCTTAGATTATTGTCAGCCATATTTCTCCATTTATAAAAGCATATCTTTGCAAAACTCGTTCTTTTACTCAATATATTTTCAATCCTTAAAGAATAAGTGTAATTGATACTGAAGATGACATCCGTGGAATCTGATAATCAATACGCAACGAATTAATGTTTCAGAAAAATAGAAACATGTTCAATACACACGTTGTCATTGGCTTGGTTGCACATGCTGTTCCAATAATATTTTGAGATATTGATAAGATTATTGTCCATACTGTGCTATTCGTTTCAAATTTGTACACAAAATACATAACGAAAACTTGGATGGGGCTGTATACCATAAAAATAATGAAATTTATATGTTAAATTTCATTTGTTTTATTAAAATATAATATAAGACAAAATCGATGGCATATTGGTTCGATTTTTTAACATAATATTTTAGTATTTTTAACATTCCATTTCATTTTTGATATCATATATTTATGTAATATTACGATTTATCAATTTAGAAAAGTACAGACAACTGTGCCTATCATATAAAATAGTTTCTAGATGGATTTCACAACATACTGAGTAAATGATTAATGTCATTTGATGGTTTGTATGGCATAAATACTTAAGTATTCTATATTAAGATGAAAGAAAAGTGAGAAGAATTAATTTTAGTTATTAAAAATATTTGTAGTTCAATATGATAAAAAAATTATTTTACAATAAAAATACCAAAATATATCAAAAATACATACTTGATACAATAATTTTACGAAGTGGATCATTAGCGATACGTTTCTAAAAAACGATTCAAACTGCTGTATAAGTTTAGATTATGGCCTCAAAATACAAAAAATAACACACTAAAAATTTTGTCGCAGAATCGACGAAATTTTATTCAAAGAATATATATTTACTTGTACATGATTCAAAAATATCGTAATGAGAGATAATGATATTTTGACAATCAAAAAATATTCCTAAAGTACTGTTTGTTTGATTATCAACTTAATTTACGATGAAAAATATTAATTTACCCTGAATGATACGGTGGAATACCTTGTAAATGCTTATTGAATTTGTGAAGGTTTGTGTGAATTAAAGATTAAACATACAGTAGAAGAATATACCAGTGTATATCATTATGACTCATTCAAAAACATTCAAATCGTAGTCTTTAAATTCAAATCACAAAACACCAAATATATAATTAAACTTGAGGTATATGAAAATTTTTAGTGAGCAGAAGGCGTGAAGTATTTTTTGATTATATTCAATAAAAAATTTTGATTAAATTACATTTAACCAATATTTGAGAATACACGGACCATTTTTCAACAGTCAGGCACTCAAACTGATTTAAATAAGACATCATAATGTCAATATTCATTGCACGATTATGTGGATATATTATTCGTTATTTAGAGAAAATTTACCGATTAGATAGCCATATAATAACTTATAAAAACACATTGGATTAAAAACTAGATTAATATTTAGATATACATTTTTATCTATTGAATGGATCCGTACAAAATTTAATTTTTAAAATACATCCTACCAATAAACTAATATTACATAATAAATTATGAAGTCGTTTGTTAACACAAATTGAAATTTTCGCCTAACAACTTATTGAAACTCGGAAGCATAAGTAAACATAAATGAAATATCTCAGGACAAACACTTCTTTAATAAAATCAACACGAGTGAATGCTTAATGCCAAAATATATAACAATAATTTTACTTTAATTGAATTTCTAATAATGTATTCCTAAAACCTATTTTAATGCTTCAATTTATACTTAAGATATCAAAAGTTTGATACAAAAAACACTTTTTATATATTGCGCTAAACTATTAATAACTAATACGGCGAGATACAACTTATGAGTTATAATTTTACTCAATATTATATTAAAATCTTGAAATTATTTCGCATAACTTCAAAAAATCTGCTTTAAAAATGATTAGATTTTACAATAATGCATTACTGTGTTTATAAACGCCGATATGTAAAGAGTAGATAAATTGTTAGTATAAGTTGATCGTCAAAAAAACATGTAGAGGAATAAAATTAATTATTTCCAATCAAAATATATAGACTGTATATAATTGGCATCGATATGATAAATTTTGGTGTGGTTATGAACAGCGCTAGAACAAGCTTGAGGAATATGATCAATAAAATAAATCTATTTGAACCTTTAATTAATAACGATATCGGATAAATAACTATATTTATTTTTACTTTTTAATAACTATATTATTTTGAAATTTTCCTTTATGAAAATATATCCAAAAGATTTTCGATAAAAGGTAATGAGATTATTAAATTAATATTTCGAAAAATGATTGTAATTTTTGAAATAGGTTAAAGTTATTAACAGATTTTACTCAAGATTTGAAACTTTGACAATATTACAGGTGTATTAATCACAATATTTGAGGTAAAATGTATCAATTATGTTATAGATGTTACGAGATATCCATATTAACCAGTCCTTCAAAATATAAGTAAAAATATCTGAAAAAATATTGTATACAGTAAGATGTAGTTGATAAATATAAAGATATTTTTGACATGAAGTCATAGTTTGGCTACGAAAATAAATATATTTCATTATGAGTATAATATTCATTCGCAGCCATCACAAAAATAGGTTTATGCAAAAAATTCCTGATGATTAAACAGATCAAATATATGATTTAGTTTTATCAAATATGCAAGCAAAATATAAATATCGAGATGGCTGAGTTGTAAATAGATTATGAGTTATCTTAAGCCGAACATCCCAAAAGTAGTTGTTAAACGATCAAGCCGATCAAGCCTTAACCCTAGAGATGTTCTTAGCCCATTTAATTCTACCCTGCAGCCGAATATTGAGTGAAGTTTTCCGAGAGATTCACTTAGCTTCGCGTTCTCGACGCCTCATCCGTAATTAGTGAACTCGGTGTTGAGTGCTCATGTATGCCGTTTGGAACATGCCAATTTGAATAACCTGTACTATCACTACTTCAGGAGGTTGCACCAGTGCCACCCTCGATTGTCCAAGCCTCACGAAGCTGTTACACTTGGGCTTGAAATGTTACGATTTTGACAGATCCAAAATTACAAAGCCAGGCCAGTTGAGGGCGTCAGAAATGTGGCGCAGACTCTTATTCCTTGAGCTAAATTTAAATGGAAAACAACTGCGAATCGTGCAGTGGGGACTTGAATAGTTTCTATGTAGTAATAAGCAAGTGCTTATCTAATTGTCTTAAACATACCCAGATTAGCTTGAGTTGAGTTATCTATAGATAGAACAAATGTAAGGTATAGATTCATCAACTATCTTTTCAAAAACTAAATACGGTATAAACATGAAATGAGTTTTTAATAAATTATCAATAAATTTATAACAAAAATGATAGGAACGAATGACGTGTTTTACCGAAACATGAACCCACTATATTTACACTTTGACTGTTCTGCAAAAAATCGTCTTTATCAAAATAATAGTGGTAAAATAAAATTGGGCCATGAATGATTAATCAAAATCTACTACCGAAAAAAATTCAAAATTTATTAGCAGTTAAAAATCATCGTATGACAACATCAATCTATTCCTAATCATAATTAAATATTCACCAAAAATTAATAATAACATTGTGTAATTATATATTCATCGTCCATGCACCTACTACAGCATGTTATGATGTTGAAATCGATGACAGGTCGTTCAAATGTTTTTAAATTCACGGTTATTCAAAAACACTGAAATTTTATAAATGGGGAACAGTGAACTATTTCTCTCATTTTCTTTGTTGGCCAGGTTGAAAATCATAGAATCTTTTATTTTCCTAGTTGATGTTCAATAAACTTAAAAGTTTTACATCTTATCTTTCCTTTTACTAGAAAATGATATCTATGTTAACGCTTGTCTATGATTCGACACTCCCATTATCTATTCATTCGTTTGGAAACGAGATGTATTAAAACTTCCAGTTCAAATGTACAACTCAAATTCTAAAACAGTGTTTATGTCAGCATAAACAAATAAATATAGAGCAATTTAATTCAGAAATTAGCTTTATCTCTCATTCTTTCTTATGCAGACATATCTGGCTCTGTATCAGCTGATTTATTGGATCAAATATATGCCATTTTACCTTCCTGCTCGAACGTTTTATGGGTTGTTACAATAGATACTTTTATTTGAACGTAGTAATAAAAATTTATTGGTACCATGAAATGTATTGTTATTGATTGAATATATTTTGAAAGAATTACCCAGAGAGATAAACATTTCATAAAAATGCCTGTATATTAATTTT
>JWZT01004756.1:24015-34834 GCA_000827895.1 Thelohanellus kitauei
TGTGAAGTCGTTCATGGAAGGGAATTCAGTCAAAAACTTAAAGCCATTCCACTGTCTAATAACGCAGCCAGCAGACGAATTGCCGACATGTCTGAAGATGTTCGTTATCAACTGATTGCACCACTGCCGCATGTCAAATTCGCATTTTAACTTGACCAATGTACAGACATTGTCAATGCAGCCCAATTGTTGGCTTAAGTTCGGTACTGCTGGGAAGGTGAAGTTTTTGAAAACTTTTTGTTGGGCAAATCACTGCCAGGGCGTATAACTGGTGAATAACTTTTCCGTGTTCTTGATGAATTTTTTGTAGAATCATGACTGGCTTGGAAACAATGAGTCTACGTGTGCACTGAATGGGATGTTGTGATGACTGGTCGCAAGTCAGGTTTAGTAGCACGAATAAAAAAATTTGCGCCTCCCATAATATCAACTGACTGAATGATTAATAGACAGGCCTTAGCGGCAAAGGACATGAATGGAGATCCGGCTGACTCGTTTTCAGGATGCATTAAAATGGTAAATTTTATATAAGCCAGGCCCCTCGATCGACTTTTGTTTGAAAACATGTGCCTCGAAATGTACGCCGAACACAAGCATTTATTGCTACACACAAAATCCGGATGCTATCACGTGGTCGCGTTATGCAGGGTTTTTATGAATTACGAGAGGAGCTATACATTTTTTCTAAACCAGCATAACGAATCGATGGCACACTTCTTTGCAGGTGAGACATGGGTTGCTAGACTAGCTTATCTTGCAGACATTTTCCACATTTTGAGTGGTTTAAATCTGTCATTGCAAGGACCAGACTCGATATGTTCTGAAAACTCATGATAAAGTAGATGCAATCCAGAAGAAACTTCATATCTGGAAGTGAAGATGTGAAGTAGACAACTATGGCATGCTGGCACTGTTGGCTGAATTTCTTACAGTGAACAATACTTCGACCCACGTTATTGCAGACGCCGTTTTGAACCACCTACAGCAGCTTTCGCATCACTTTAATAAGTATTCGGCGATGACGATGTCAGCGCATTTGATTCGCTTCGAAATCCGTTTAAATGCAAGCTGAACCATTTAACTGGTCTCGAACAAAAACAATTGGCCTACTTTTCATCTAAAAGGATATTGCGTATGATATTCCGTAGAATGCGACTGCTGTTATTCTGACTAGCATGTTTCCAGCAGTATTGGCTGCTGTCAGAAAAAAACCATCAACGTACTACTATCTTTTATACAACATACTTGTGGGAAATAGCATTTCATGCTATTACTACGATAAAGACGAAGTACATGTCCAAACTTCACGTTGAAGACTACACATGAATATCTTTGTTAGGCATACCACCACTTTTGGAAAAACTCTGTAGTTCAAAGCAAGCAGAGCCTTCCCATTGAACAAAACACAATGTAACGATGATATTACTGTAATATATTCTCATTTTTTGAAAAGCAAGCTATTTGGGTATGTGGAATGACCGTTACACGTCGTGCGCTTAATTTAAGGAGGGTCTACCGTTTAATCGAATTCAAATCGATTATATCCTCAAACTTAATAAAACGTATCTTAGCTTACCCTTATGTACGAAAAGGATAGGCGAGCGTGTCTTGAGATATGGGTGTCGGTCATGCTGTCTTGGAATTTATGTGGGGTCCACAGCATAATAAATGTTGAAAACCTCTGTTCTAAGGGGTTCGTAGCATAATAAAGGTTGGGAACCTCTGCTCTAGTTCTTTCCTCAATTCGTTTTATGCTACTTTAATGACCTAACTATTCATATGATTATTCAAAGAATCCTCATTATGCCGTGTATGTTTTTGGGATCTATGCTGAAAAGTTCAAATCTGGATCATTAATTCAAAAAAATCTTTACAATTTCCGTTGAAAGATTTACATAATCAATGCTTGAAATTTCATTTATTGAACTATCTCCGAGTATTTACCTTTTTAATAGTTACTGATTGGCTTCATTTAAAACTCATAGTGTTATCGGCACGGTTCATATGAGAGCTATTTTTCTCCGGTTGCTTTACACATTGTGACGCGTTAATATTTTCATTTATAATTTTAAATATTGAAACGATATCTTACAGCATACGAATGTAGTAAATTTCCATTCTCACAAATCTAAATTAATTTCGATTTGAGATATCAAAAATTTTGAAGGGTCACACAGCATGTAATTTAAATTGACTATATATATGGTTATGTTTCATTTATATGATAAGCGAGCAGAAAATTTACAATAAAAACATCAGGAAATCCTCCAAAAGTCTTTCAATAAAAACAGTGAAAATATTTTGCCTCGAAGGGAATATAAAAACGTTTGCTCTCAAACTTGATTTATTGTGATTATTAAAAAACCTGCATTAAATCCAGATGATATAAAAACGGTATTCAACTTTATTCCTTTTGCATCTCAAAAATAAACGTTTTATCCCGTGGTCATCAATATGAATTGGGATAAAAAAAATGCCTGGATTCTATATATTTCAATTAATTTTCAGTGTATTTTGGGACCATTTTTAAGAATCTTGAATAATATAACCTCAATTCTAAAATTGATCATTTAAGGTTTTTTTCACAGAATAGATTGAAAAAAATGAAGGATAAATGAACCAACTTATTTAATAAAGAGGATTAATAATTCCAGTTCAATATTCGTCATTATACCTTCCATATTTTTTATGTTAGTCAAATTTTTAGAGAAAAATCCTGAAAAGTGCAACACACACAAGCACAAAAGGAATGATTAAATTATGATTCGAAGAACTTGCTAAATTCTATACAAATACATACATTCAACTCCAGTTAAGTGTACAGTCCTGGACAGAGTGAAACGTGACTTAAGCTGAGTGTGCAGATATACTGAGTAAATATACATAGCCACATGGAAATGGTACCGAAGCTTTGTGCGCAGTCAACCGGAGTGTGTGCCGCACCCGTTTGCACTCAATCAGAGTTGACTCAATAATGAATGTATTTTTACTTATTCGAAATTTTCCATTATTAGGAGAAACCGAATCAGCTTTTTATCCGAATTTGAAATTTAAATCATTTAATATTTTATTAACAATAGAAATGCATCACACAAACACTTATGCTTTGAAATGCATATCGTAATTTTGAACTGATTTAGAAGAAAGAAAAATTATGTGTAAATATGCCAAAATGTACAAAAATTGCACCGAAAAGAACGTGGTTATTTACAAATGTTATATTAAGAAAAATTACTTCAGAATATTTAAACAGAATAGAAAAGATTATTAAAGTAATTCAGAAATATATATACTAATTAATCGTGATAAAAGCCAACATTGAAAATCTTTATGTTGTGTTATGAAACTACCACCATTATAAATAGAAAATGAGTAAAAGCGATATCCATGCTCATTTTTATAATCTAATGAGTTTTAAAGTTGTCAAATGTTTTACCTGTTATTTTTATTTAAATTATGGTTGCTGGCAAAATAACTTTTCCAAAAAAAGGTGGTTAGAAATTGAAGATATAGCATGTTAATATTTCATAAAGTTGTTTGAAGGAATAAGAGATTCTAAAGTAAACCAACTATTAATGTTTTAAAATAACCAAAAATCATGAATCAAAAACTAAAAGCTTTCAATCATCCAAGATTCTAAATATTTTAAATTGCTTCAACCGTACTATAAGATATCCTTCAACATAGGAAAAGTGTAGTGATAATAAATTAATTCAATGAAGCCTTTAATCACATATTTCGATGTTAAAATAGACAAAAAATGGATGTAGAAACAAAAAGTATTCTGTGATATTAGATAATAACATCGGATGAATGCCATTTTAAGCTAATAATATTAATTTTGATTGTTTGAAAGGATAAAAAGAAACCTGGCCATCGAGCAGGATATCTGAAACATTTCTTTATAAATAATTAAAGAAAAATTTGGGTCATTTATCAAGTTTATTTCATTAGATTTAACCCCGAAATAGATTATTATAATTACTTTTCCACAGATTAAATACTGATAAAAAAGGGGATACGAGTAACCTGATAAATGTTATCCTCATATCTATTTTTAGATATAACAGGATGTATTTAGATAGGTTTATATTGTTTTAACCCAATTATTATAACATATTAATTGTTTATGATACATCAATACCAGAATTTCATGATTCGTTCAATGAGAAACAGGTTTGGGAGTAAATTTGTGAATTTTAATACACATTGTGATTTGGGGTGTTACTGAACCCCTGTCATCATTATCACACCAGATTTAGATGTTTATTCATCAAGACGATGACATCAATAGTTAAAATTATTGTTAATAATCATTAAGATTTAATCATTCGGAATTTCTCATTTTATCTATTAATTCCCAAATTTTGATGTAGATTTTTAAATATATCATATATTCTTTAATATTTTATCTTAATGTTGATTGTTGATTGAGTCAACTGTTCCGAAATATTATATTAGAGAGAATAATTTAGTGCAAAACAGATGGACCGTTTTGTATGCACATATTCATACAAACACATCAATATTTCTGAGCTTGAGTGATTTAGCGATATTTTCATATCTTATAATCAAATATACATATTTTTACGAGTTATTTGAATGATCATTTCAATTAACATCACGAATCAATCGAATGAATCGATGAAAATGCTTTCATCATACTATCATCACAACCATACATACAGGAAATCAATACTAATCCAGAGGATGGTCATTAAATGCATCATATTTAATGGTTGTTTCAGGGAATGTGTGTATTAAATGATTTCTTTAAAAAATGTGCTGGATTGAGATCAAAGATAAGTTTGATATACTTTAAAATCATTTTGGTTAGTAGTTTAATGCCAGTCCTGTCAGAAAATGTTGCCAAATATGACAAAAAAGGCTTTTTAAATGGTTTCCAAAAGTATAAAATACGCTAGGTTAATAAAATATTTATCGATGTTGTTAACAAAGAAGGTCATCATCGAAATATTTACCAACCCTTATAAGTAAAAATTCATGTTCAAGGGCAGTGGACCAAATAAATATTTAATGTTTAACCGAAAGGCGGTGGTAGTTTTGAGGCGCTTTATATTTGAGAATTAGTGTTATTATACAAAGATCTCTGTTCCGAACTTTTGGTGACGTGTTCTTAGTAATATGATTCCTTTATCTGTATGTCGATGGCAGTAAATATCGATACAGATCTGAGCGCTTATAACGTGTAGGATTTTTACGGATGATTAGAAAAGTAAGCATTAAGTTGTTTTACGATTTATATGAATCATATTGTACTCAATTTGTGATAGTTCAAATTAATAATAAACCTCTTTCATGTTCGATTGAATGGTGTTCTATCGTCGCTTTTTATATGATTGTGAGATTTCATGTCATTACATGATAAAGCAAGTGGCAGTTACGAGGATCACTATCAGAAAAAACAGTTCGTAATGATCATTAGCGATATAAACGATGAAATCACAATAATTTGTAAAGTAATGTGAGATACTTTAAAAGCGAGTGATCCAAGAACATACCACATCGAGGTTTACCTATAGAAATACTAATTGATTACCTAAATGATTATTACTTGATAATCTACTAAATTGTTGCAATTAACGGGCCAACACAGAATAATTTTCATTAATCCCGCATCAGCGCCAGCGCAAGGGGGTGGGTGTGACACCAGATTAGCTGCAAATTAGAATGTCACAAGAACCAGTTGATGTTGATTCAGATACAGATGAACGTTCAGTGGAATTCAAAGCTCCACCTGAAAAACCCATATCCGAGATCATGGAAGCAGACAAGGAAGATCAGGCCCTAATGAATTACAAAAAGACTCTTATTGGTGATCCCGAAAGATGTAAGTGTTTTATGATATTCAGGCGGTGCTGAGCTTAAGCTAGACATTATTAAACTTACAGTGGAGACTAAGAGTGGAAGGGTTATTGAATACCCGATAAATGCAACCATAACCCCTAAAGACAAGGGCAAGGTCATTGAAATTGACGAATCCCAGGAACTACCTGAAGGTTGTGAATTCAGGGCATACATGCACTTTAAGGTGATTGTCAATGTTAGCTAGGTGGACCGCGGAATGGTATTCTCGCTCAAATGCCACCAAACTGTTAAACGCATGGGCATCAAAGGTAACTGTATCGATTCGACTCAGTCATGGGACAAAACATCATGGTAGGTAGTTACCGGGCTGACGATGCCATTAACAAAGCTGGGCTAGGTGATGAAATCAGCATAGCTTCTGGAATGACTAACAGGGGAAATTACACTGTTACATTCGACCTCCAAGACCTAGATAAAAAAATCGAGTTGAAAATCGTTACCAAGCTTAAGGTCGTGACAGCTTCCTCTTTAGCCAAAAAAGAAGCCCAATAATAGTTTATGTGAAGTAATCTAAATACAAACTTGTCATTTATCGCAATTATCTATCAAATTTTGCATCTTATGATTTGATTGTGATTTGTCTGTTCTTTTAAGAGACATGGGTCTAGATCCTAAGAGTCGACCACCTACCCTTATTTAATTAACCAGATTTAAAGTTAAACAAAGTTTGGTTTAAAGTTAGTCTTCATTCTACCTGGTATCATTATTTTCTGTTTTATCTTCGACGGGCTTGGAAGTATTCACGTTAGATATATAAGAGTTGTTGAAGAAGATTATACGATGTTGTTTTCTGCATCTGCAAGGCCCATCGGTTTTCTAAAGTTCAACCCTCGTTATAAAGGATCTATGAAAGGGTACCATCTCCCCAGTCGCTAAATTAAAATCTATGCTCGACTTCGAGGTCACTTAGCAACTACTTAATTTTAAGTAAAAGTTGTTATCGTCAAAATGATGTGAAATCCACATTACTCGGGAAGCCTATGAAAGTTTTGAATCGACGCTTTGGGTTTAAACCAAAGATTCCATCTATTTTGATCGATTCTGGCTAATTAATGGGCCGAAGTATTTGTCTAATTACTCCACGCTTTTATCCTTCAGAGGTAATAAATGGAAGAATGATTACGAAGTTTCAGGCACTTCTGATTTACAGGCCAAGTAAAACGGTTCAAAAGAAAAATATTTATATATGCTTTGATGATGGATGTGATTATATCGTTACCTTCCTCCATTTATGTTTTAAAACTGAAAACTGTTAGTATATTATTAAAAACTTTGTTTTCTCCAAACAGGTTGATGAATTATGTCAAAACTAAGATGTGCCAAAAACGAAAAAACACCAAATCGCTATAAATACATATATATATTCGGAATAAGTGTAAAGTTACTATTTTTAAGGCTACCTCCTAATGCGATTTCTTGATCAATTAGATGTTTGAAATGTAAATATATGCTTTGATAAAACCAATTTTTCAAAATGTAAAATGATCAGATCAGAATCGCAATTTATTTTTAATTTCAAAAATAATCATAAAGACCTGTCAAAAACATGCTAACACGAGAAAGTGTACATAAGTCATTTCTTCATCATGTTGATAAATCCAGATAGATTAATTATATGTGACAAATCTGAGCCATTACCTCTAACTTCACTGATTTCAAAACAAGAGAAAATAGTAATTTTGAAGAAGTATAATGATTTAAAGCCTTCTGAAGAAAAATAGTTATTCAAAATTAGGCCGCTGAGTACCAATATCATTACTTCTTATAACTTGGTTCAGAAATGGTAAAATTTAAATGATGAATGGGCATGCGATTTCCAATTATGGGTATTTGAAACTATGAAAGTAATTTTGAAAATATTTTACACTTCTTCACTCATCGTTCTTTTAGAATAATTAAATCTAGGTGAGGAACTAAGCCATATTAATAATATATGTGTTATCCATCCGGTAGCAAAAAGTTGAAACGATTACTTCGTGTACTGTCACATTCCTCTTTGCATTATGACTTCTATATGTTTTCATTTAAAAAAATCGCCAAAGACACAGGCAACCCACACGTAATTGTTTTAATCGACACTTGAAATTATATAAGATACAGAGATATAAGTGATTTATTTATTTCTGGGAGGAGGATGGGTTAGGATGACCCACACCATTCTTCCACAACCAAATGAGAAAATGATTGGGATAAATATCGAATAAAGAAGTTCTCCCTTTATGGCTTCAATGTATGAATCTTGTAAACTTTAGATCTGTGTCGAGTCAAAGAACATACTTGTATAGAATAAAAATTGCCGATATCATTAAATATAATGTCCAATTCAAGCATATACTTCGTCAACAATAATTTAAGAGACTCTCCGCTCCATCTATTCGAAAGAGAGCGAATGAGCGGACGTGGAATATTTTGGTTTAATATTCCCATGCTGCCCATTGTCTTGTAACTCTGTGTAGAGGCATGAAGTTAGTTTGACTCTTCACCAACCTGGAATTTAAAATTACCGATCAGCTGTCAGCAGATCTGATCTAATGTTTGACCATGAAATTTTTCTAGTCTCAGACAAAACATCAGACGTAAAATAATTATTTTTTTACATTTTAAACAATAGGCTGTCATGTTTGAACCTACACACTCCGGATCTTAGAATTTTTCACATATTCGATTTGGGGTTTTGCGTTCTTTTACATTGAAAATGATTTTCTTTTTCGTTCATTTCGAACATGCGGGAAAAATAAAATAGTTACATTTGAAACAAAAGCGCCAATATATTTTGTTTAGAAAAATCTAACACAAATAGAGTTGATTGATAATCGAAATAGTTATGTTTCTTCAAATTATAGATTGATTAACTGGTTTTACATCTAAGAACGCACCAATTGTAATGATAGATGCATTTTTTAATTGAATTAATTAAATTGGTACTCTCTTCATAGTTCATGAGGGAAAATAATTTTTAAATGAAAAAAACCACAGTTAAGGATGACCAAGGTATACGTAAGTCACATCAACATCTTTACAAAATTATAAAAATCATTCAGGACAAATATTTTGTCAATACATTAACGAACAAGACATCGAGTGGGAACAACAATTTATTAATATATTATTCCAGTTATTTTTCAATTTTAAAGATTGATTTGTCATTAAATTTGTGTATTTTTAAATGCAAAACCCGCCAATCAATTTATAGTTTTACAAAATATCCCTATTTCAAAGTTTGATTCGTCTCTATTTGTGTTAAAATATTTTTTAAATAAAGTATACCCGAGTTTTGAAAATTAAATATTCTATTATTTTTGGCGCATGTTCAAATGATGGTAAAAGAAAATCATGGTGAACGTAAAATATTATCATGGTAGACGTAAAAGGATACAAACCGCGTAATAGCTGGTCACGTTAGGCCATTTTTCCTTGAGGAATAATCATTATTTGTAATTAAATGCTAGGGGAAATTAAATTAAAAAAGATTAATTTATTGGAGGCGAAATGAAGCGCCTAAAAAGCGCCTAACGCGTAAAATTAGCTCATACTGGTTAATGTTTAAATAATAAAACACTGGATGCAAGCCAACTCTCAAAGTCATTTTTTATGTACAGCCATTCTGTTTTTAGTTCAAGCTATGAAAAACAAATGTATCGAATCATCCCATATCCTCTTCAGAATTATTCTTATCAGATTTCGACATTAAAAATATTTTTTTATTGTATGTTTTTTATATTTACTTGTATAATACAGTTTTTTTTGGGTTTTTATGTTGGTCTCTAATTTTTTGTTTCGGTTTTTTCTTTTTCACTCTGATGAGCCTTTTTACAATATTTCGTTCATTTACTAAGAAAAATTAGCGATTTTAATTTTCCTTTGTAAATACACAGCATATGCATCGCCCGAATTATTAATATTATTTGCCCTTTTTAAAAACTTTTCCCGCTATCTAGAAGAACAATAAATAAGGTATCATACTGTTTTTATGATACATTAGCACATTCCATTTAAAAAAATGGCGTGTGTATGTGCAGATTTTATAAGTTTCATTCACACTATCAAATTTATTAACGCCCACAAAATAAAAGTAGGTTTCGTATCATACTTGCTTAAAATATATGGTTATTTACGCATTGATCGATTGAAAATATGACTGTGACTAGAAGAGCTCAATATTAATCTAATATAGCCGCTAATCTAAGTGATAATCCTTTCGAACATGCGTCACATTCCTCCCCCTTCCAAGATTTGGTAGAAATTTTTTTACGAACTCGATTTGGCTTTCAGGTATCTTGATGGTACGCTTTTCTTGGATCTCCTCAGATTTGTCGGTTTTTACTGGTTTCAGTAGGTTGTGATGAACTATTTTGGTCGTTCCTGGCAAATCTGGGTTTTCAACCTTCACTGTATCGAGATCTCTAACCTCGACTATCTTCACTGGTCCGTGGTACGATGGCTCAAAGGATGCTTTCAATGTTTTATCTTTGACCATTACAGAATCTTCTGGCTTGTATGAATTTTCGTAAATGGACTTATCGTAGTGTCTCTTATATTTTTCTTGGCTCTGTATGATGTTGTCATCGCATTTATTAAGGATGTCCGACAGTCGAATTTTCAAGTCTTCAACGAATATGTGGGTTGGTTGTACTTCAGTCGTGTTAGCCTGAGTTGAAAATCTATTAAGTGTCTCTGGAATCTGCCCGAATACTAGCTCGTAGGGGGAGAATTTTGTTGAGTCGTTCGGGATAATTCTCAAACTCAACAAAGCCAGGGGGAGATTTTTATCCCAATCCCTTTTATTATCTTCGACCAGAGCTCTCAATTTGCTCTTCAATGATTTGACGTAACGTTCAGCCATTCCATTTCCTTCAGGATGATATGGAGTGGAGCGTGTTTTCTTGATAGACAGGAATTTACATATATCATAGAAGATTGTCGACTCGAA
>JWZT01004756.1:36719-46806 GCA_000827895.1 Thelohanellus kitauei
CGAGGACAAAAACCGAAGCTGTTATCACTGATTGTATTGGATCTTTAGCACTTGAAGAGATTTCGAAAGATCTTTATGCCACACCATACATGTCACTTTCTAGTGAAATGTCAAACCAACTTGCAACTAAACTTTTTCCTATCGAAATTCGATTTTTTATTCCGTCAAAATGCATTCAAGTTAAGCTGACCGACATTCACGAAGTTACAGAACGAAACTGAAGAAGTCATAACAGAAGGCATTTTACTCACGATGAATAAATTTTTTGTTGGAACAGATAGTCGTTGCGTTTTCAGCTGGTAACAAAACTACAAACTTTTGGGTAAAACTGACGATTTTATGCATGGATAACCCGGCCCAGTACGCATGCACGTTTTTGATTATTCAAATTGATTTCTATTATAGAATATTGCATTTCTATATTCCCCTCCTTCCAATTCTATATTCCAACCATTGAACTTATATATCGACACTATCACGTTTTGCGATCAATAGCGGCATTTTTTTTAATAAATTTTTGAACATAAAAAATAACTGTATCGACCAAAATGACAAAGTTTAATGTTCAGCATGAAAAATAGTTACCATTTTTTTTCGAATGTGCCTTAACGAAAAAGACATTCCATGAGACCACTTATGGCTATCTGAAAATAAAACTACGTCTATTAATTTAAGTGTTTTTTGTTACTTCTTTTGATTTTCTATTAAATTCCTTGTTACATTTCGCATTATTCATCGGTACAACCCGCTTCTTTCGATGAAAAACCAGGTAATGGTGTTATTATTTTTTACGTTTTATATGCATGCTGAACTTAAAACTTTTTCATTTT
The DNA here is from genome assembly GCA_000827895.1 of Thelohanellus kitauei. Lineage (NCBI taxonomy): Eukaryota > Metazoa > Cnidaria > Myxozoa > Bivalvulida > Myxobolidae > Thelohanellus > Thelohanellus kitauei. The sequence continues at coordinate 37,550 of JWZT01004756.1, forward strand.
CGTCAATACAGTTACTTTTATGTTCACAAATTTATTTAAAAAAATGCCGCTATTGGTCGAAAAACCCGACAGTGTCGATATATAAGTTCAATGGTTGGAATATAGAATTGCAATACCCTGTAAGTATTATTTTTAATTATAAAGTTTAAAAAAGATTAATTTTAATACTAAGCTTAAGGGGGGACATTCTTTACCAGGTCAAACAACTTTTTTATGAACTTTTTGTATGGGTGATTGTGGATATACAACGGCCTGTGTACATTTCTATTTTCTTATTATTTGCACTAGAGAGCAAAAAGTATGTGATCATCCTAACCTCATCATATTGCAATTTACATTATTTGAAAAATATAGTGCCGAATACATGCTGAAGGGATCTATGTTGTCTTCTTATGCATTATCAACTCTTTGATGAAAGGCGGAAAGTGGAAAAGCCACATTTCATACATATATGTGGAAACGCGAATATACCACGTCTCACAAGATAATTGATGCCGTTTTATTCTGGGACAAAGATATTCAAGAAATTGTTAATGAGTCCCATCATAACAGCAAATCGATTAGAATCCTTCTTATTTGCCTTAAATGATATGTTCGTTTTTAAACTGTGAATATGATTTTTTTAGCAAGAAATTCGAAATTTTGAAACATCTAATAAGCATGGCTTGACATTATTTGCTAATTAAATTGAAAATAAGTCTGTTTCGATTAACTTTAATCAGATCGAATCAAAGTATTAAGGGGTCTTCATAATAGACTTGGTCCAAATTTACCTTAAATTAATTCAAAAAGCCTTTACGAGTGATGTATGTGAGTTTCGGTTTGAAATTATAGACCATACGATCCATTTACACCGTTTCCCGTTGAAAATTTCCCATTTCCTGCAAGCTTGCGATTGTTTCATTCCGAATTTCCCATCTTTTTGAATGAATTAGATTTGAAATTTTTAAACATTAATTTCAAGAAGATCACCATAGACAATTTAATTATGATGTGTAGCGACGAAATATATTGGGTTCACACTCTCGCGATATCAGAAACCGTGGATTTTTCGAGTTGTGAAAACGAACATTTTCTGGCTCAGTTTAACCATTTAGAGATTCTCTGCTAAAAGTGAGAACGTATTCTAAAATTTAGCAGGAATACTTTTAGAGTCATTTAGGGCCATCTCAGAAACTTTTAGAGAATTTTAAAAAAGAACACTCCCCCATTTATTCATGAACTGACGCAAAACCTCAATGGTATTGCAGTGTGAACCTTTTTAAAAATTACAAAAAATTTTTCTTTCCAAATGGAAATTGGGAAAGGAATATGGTGTATTTAACCCTTGTTCGTTAAAATTAAATTCAATAGGGTGCCCTCCTCGAAATACATTTTTGAAAATTTCGAATTTAGTGCATTAAAAAAATGGAAAATTCGGGATGAGTCTATGGGAAATTCTGAACTGGAACTGGTGTAATCAAAATATTCCATAAAGTTTTTCGCGCGCGCGTGCCAGAGGTTAAGTTTGCTACCTGAGTAAAAATAAATGTTGTTTTGAGTTAAAATAGAAATGTATAAATGAAGAGCCTTTAAGCAATAAATTATCGTATCTCTTACCGGAAAATAACTGTTTGAAATTACTATACCTGAAAAATGTGCGGTGAAATAATATTTTATAATTAGCGCAATTTATATATCATCAATAAAATGCAATACTCTGTGAAATAAAAATAGGAATATCATCCACTCTTAATCAAGTCTGTTTCAGAAAACTTGTAGAGCAAACAAAACAAGGGCAGGATATGACCAATGTTTTGAGAATATATCCCAATGATGATAATAAAAAACGAATTTAAATCCTCTAATTCGAAAACAAGTAAACATTTATGAAGGCAAAGTAAGTTGTGGCTAATCAAACCGAATTCTTATAAACGGAATTAAGGAACGAAATAAATTATTTTGCAGCTTACTAGTTGAATGAATCCTTGGGAATAGCTAATATTCTTCAACCAAATCTGGTGTATGCACTGAGTCTTAGCCCTCGGGTAAAATGGAAATGTTGGAAAAATCTTGGATCATTAAAATCATGTTTCTTTGAAAATTACATCAAATTTTGTTTTTGTGAGAGAAATTTAAAGGTTATTTGTTCAGGGGGACATATCGATAAACCGGATAAAAAATTCAACAAAACCATAACTTCTTTCAAACTGTTTATGATCATATATAAATGTTGTCAAAAGGTGGGTTTACAAACTAATATTGTAAAAGGTTAATGCTGAATTCTAACCTCCAAAAAATATAATTTGTTAACTATGTTTATAAAATTTTTTTAAGACTGAAAGTGGGGAATCGAAGACTTGGATTTAGTGTAGGTCAAGATAAATCAGATCAACCTTTTTGTATATGGTTTTAAACGATCATCTGTATCATATGTCTAAATTAAAAAAAATCAAGATTCAATTAGTTGCGCAGAGTTTCATCACTAATGTATTAAAATATCCATAAAGAAGATGATGGTTATCTCAAATTTAAAGCTGGAGACGCAACATCCGCATTAAACAGACACAACCGAAAATATTTCAACAACTAAGTTACGTTGACCAAGCCCTATCAGTAGTTATAAATGTATCTCATTCATAGGGTTTAAAATGAAGGATATGATAATTATTTTATACGCTTGAAGACGCGGGTGTAAAAATTTTTAAAAAAGTTATTTTTATGACAAAGCATTCATAAAAGGATGAAGAACATGACATGATTTTAGATTTTGGCATTACTTTCAAAACGTTGAAGAGTTCTGCTTTAGTATCATTTTAGGTCAATAAAAATCGGCTAACAAAATTTATAACCACAAGTTTTAATTTGGTAATCATTAATTATGCCTAATAAATGTAACACACTAACGTTATCCTTTTGATTTTATCAATGTTATTGTTGGAAAAATCGTTGACATTATTCACTTTTCTACGAGACCAGTAAAATTATGGATAATTTATGGATATTTCCGGTTATATATCAGATGAAGCATAATCATAAATTGACATTAAAAATGAAAACCAATCTGTTGTCTTAAGCATACAACGGTAACATAGATAGTATTTATTTTCACCTCATATATTATCTTACTCGAAGGTAATTGACACCATTTCCCGTCCAAGTTGTCCCACGTTCAGACAATTACATTCAAAAATTCCGATTGTGCTTTTATTATAAAAAGTACATATAAATTTATCAAGATTCTATCTTTTAGGATCTTAAAAATATGAAGTTAGATTACCTAGTAGAATAGGCGGAGTGGTTTACTGAGATTGGATTTAGTCTAACAGCAAGATTTCATCAAAAATTTATCGTTCCATTTGTATAATAAAGCCATACACGGAACCTTTGAATGTGATCATGGGGAAGCTGGACATTTTGAATGTTAAATGGCGTATCATATATTCTTAGTCAAAGCGGATTAATTTTAAAGCTATCTTGACAATATCATAGACTAGTTTTTAATATTAACTGGAAAATAAACCTTATAAATCTTTGTATGATTGATTTGAAGATTAAATATTCTAAAAAAATTTAAATTTGATATATTAATAAAATAATAATGGCCATCACTTCTAAGGGTTAAAATTCGATTGTTGTAAAACACCAACGAAAATAAGAGCTAAAATATATATCATTTTGGAGCAGACTTGTTCCTATACTAAAATTAAATGTAATTTCTCAATATATTTTTTAATAACGGCTAACGATCTGTCATCTGAACATTAATTTATTGCACATGCTAAAATATAAAGCCTTTGTATAAGTTTTCCTTGTGAACGCGACTACTCGCTAGATTCTACTTTTCTAACGAACTTTACAGCCATCAATCTTAGATTATATTAAGAAGTATTAAAAGCAGCTTAAATTAAGAGTTATCGCTTTGTTACACCATAAATAATTTAACATTAAAAAAATATGTTGATGTTTAAATTCTTCATCAATGTATTATCGGTTGAAAAAATTATCATTTAAACTGAATTTCGCGCTGCCGATTAATCTGAAATCACACAGAGGACTAGTGGAGTAAAAAGAATTTTGATGTTAATGATCAAACAAATAAATTTTACTAACTACCTAATGATCGAGATCATTTTAAAAGTTAGAGTTTATTTTCGAGATAATTTACCTTCCGAAAATACAAAAAAATAGCCCATTCACAATATCGTTTAACAATCGTTTTTCAAACTTCCGGATGCTAAAAATGTTGGGATCTCCGTCAAAATCAGCCATCGTGACTTCATAAATCAACCACTATGACGATATTTCTTTCACATCTCACAATTCATGTTAATTATTGACTATATTATGGAACTTTTTAATAATATTTGCTGGATCTTTTGATTTTTTTAAGTTTTATGTTGAAAATTATTCAAAGAAAAAATCGGTGAAAATATCCTCAAATATGTAACAAGTTTGTTAATAATAACCATGAATTGAGGTTCGCAAGAAATTTCGTTATAGATGTTGATTTTGTAAGTCACGGTGGTCGATTTTAAGTAAAATAATTTAGAAAATATATCTTTAAGTTTTGATATCATGAACCATATTTAACAACTGCGAATTAGATGGAATTACCTTGAGAGGGAATGATAAACCCCAACCTTCATAATAAACTGAGTTGTAGGTTGTAGTCTTAATTTATATTTAAGGTAATGTACCGGTTTGAAATATTCTTTAAAGAAAGTTAATTGGTGGGTCACTTCAAGCGAAATGAATTTTGCTGGAAATTAGCTTTAAACTGGCAGGAAGTGCTAAATTTTAGTACAGCTCTGAAGATTTACATGAAATGACATGGCCCATTATATAAACTCAGAGAGAAAGAGAGTTTAGAAACAATAAAATTTAATAAGCTGCTCTTAATATTGGTTTATTGAGTAAATTTTTAGGTGAGAGGAGAAAAAACATGACCTATCAGAATTTGGCCATCAACTTTATGTAGAGAACACAATCTACACAAAACTATCCTGTAATAGTATTTAATTCATTATTTCTAATGCTTAGATATTAGTCTGAACAGGTAACTTTTTCCCAGCGAGGGAATGCCAATTTTGTGCCGCAGCCCTAAAGGGCAGATGAAATGGAGGTGAATGTTTTGCCGATGTGTGTCTGGCACAACCCAAACTGTGCAAACGTAAGGGTGGCGACCAGGAATGCGACATTGTATATAACATTGGCACATGAACAGCGATGCAATCGCGGTTGACGTAAAGTCCGNCGGCTAACGATCTGTCATCTGAACATTAATTTATTGCACATGCTAAAATATAAAGCCTTTGTATAAGTTTTCCTTGTGAACGCGACTACTCGCTAGATTCTACTTTTCTAACGAACTTTACAGCCATCAATCTTAGATTATATTAAGAAGTATTAAAAGCAGCTTAAATTAAGAGTTATCGCTTTGTTACACCATAAATAATTTAACATTAAAAAAATATGTTGATGTTTAAATTCTTCATCAATGTATTATCGGTTGAAAAAATTATCATTTAAACTGAATTTCGCGCTGCCGATTAATCTGAAATCACACAGAGGACTAGTGGAGTAAAAAGAATTTTGATGTTAATGATCAAACAAATAAATTTTACTAACTACCTAATGATCGAGATCATTTTAAAAGTTAGAGTTTATTTTCGAGATAATTTACCTTCCGAAAATACAAAAAAATAGCCCATTCACAATATCGTTTAACAATCGTTTTTCAAACTTCCGGATGCTAAAAATGTTGGGATCTCCGTCAAAATCAGCCATCGTGACTTCATAAATCAACCACTATGACGATATTTCTTTCACATCTCACAATTCATGTTAATTATTGACTATATTATGGAACTTTTTAATAATATTTGCTGGATCTTTTGATTTTTTTAAGTTTTATGTTGAAAATTATTCAAAGAAAAAATCGGTGAAAATATCCTCAAATATGTAACAAGTTTGTTAATAATAACCATGAATTGAGGTTCGCAAGAAATTTCGTTATAGATGTTGATTTTGTAAGTCACGGTGGTCGATTTTAAGTAAAATAATTTAGAAAATATATCTTTAAGTTTTGATATCATGAACCATATTTAACAACTGCGAATTAGATGGAATTACCTTGAGAGGGAATGATAAACCCCAACCTTCATAATAAACTGAGTTGTAGGTTGTGGTCTTAATTTATATTTAAGGTAATGTACCGGTTTGAAATATTCTTTAAAGAAAGTTAATTGGTGGGTCACTTCAAGCGAAATGAATTTTGCTGGAAATTAGCTTTAAACTGGCAGGAAGTGCTAAATTTTAGTACAGCTCTGAAGATTTACATGAAATGACATGGCCCATTATATAAACTCAGAGAGAAAGAGAGTTTAGAAACAATAAAATTTAATAAGCTGCTCTTAATATTGGTTTATTGAGTAAATTTTTAGGTGAGAGGAGAAAAAACATGACCTATCAGAATTTGGCCATCAACTTTATGTAGAGAACACAATCTACACAAAACTATCCTGTAATAGTATTTAATTCATTATTTCTAATGCTTAGATATTAGTCTGAACAGGTAACTTTTTCCCAGCGAGGGAATGCCAATTTTGTGCCGCAGCCCTAAAGGGCAGATGAAATGGAGGTGAATGTTTTGCCGATGTGTGTCTGGCACAACCCAAACTGTGCAAACGTAAGGGTGGCGACCAGGAATGCGACATTGTATATAACATTGGCACATGAACAGCGATGCAATCGCGGTTGACGTAAAGTCCGTTCATAAATGAACGGGTGCAGGTATGTACATTTCCAATATCGATATCAAAATAAAACAGTTAACTTTACTTATTTCGTCAATATATATTCCGATAAATCAAAATTAAATGCATAACGATAGCAGTTCAAGAGTAGTTTTTTCTTGGAATATTCACATTTGCAAAAATCCATGGAAAAGTATCCATGTTTGTGGCCAGTAAAATACTTGGATGAAAATCTCGTGTTCAATTAGTCAGAGATAAAATAATTTATTTTGGTTCAATCCAAGATTTCTCAAGCCTTGTATTGCTATGAGATATCTATGAAACCAGTTTAACAGCCATATACCAATATTCTGGACAAGAATTCGTTTCACTCAAACTGTTGATGGAGTCTATCGCTATCGAGCTACTTCTGTGATGTTATAGAAGTTGGTGAGTCCTACCAGATGAAAAGTAATTACGGTGTCTATATTTAAAACTTAGTCACCAATAATCTTGTAATGGATGGAAATCTTAATCTTTAGCAACATTGAAAGTTGTGTTTTATCGAGAAAAAATATTGCGTATTGGTGTATGCGCGTTAGGCCTTGACTCAAAATTGATGTCACTGGAAGACAAGGTATATAACATACTTGCTGTGGGAGACCTGCACATACCTGACCGTTGCATCAGGATACCACCGGAATTCGAAAAAATACTTGTACGTTGTCTTATAAATCAGCTTTCTCAAAAGATTGACAAAATACTTTGCACAGGCAATCTTAACACCAGAGTTGGCTACGGAAGGCTTGAAGAAATCTGTAGGGATATAATCACTGTTCAGGGCGAGTTTGATAATGTATAAAAGTATTTCAACAGGATCGCGAATATTCTGAGGTAGAAAATGTACAAATTGGCGATTTTACGGTTACATTGTTTCATGGCCACAAGATACTACCATCTAACAATCCAAAACAATTGGAAACGCTGGCGTTGCAATATAATTCAGATATTCTGATATTCGGTTCGACACATAAACTTAGAATTTGTTTGAACTTCCAACAACTGTGCATTAATCCCGGTTCTTTCACGGGAGCCTTTCATCCATTGTCAAAGTGAGCTTAAATGATGAGTAGTTCCACCAATCCATCCTTTGTTTTGATGAAAATTGCTAAAAACCATGTCTGTGTGGAATCATACGAACTACTCGAGGGTCAAATCTTTTCAAGTATTCAGAAGTTTGAAAAACAAACGAAGAATGGTTCATCGATTCAACAGAATAATCAAATTAAAACTATAGTCCCATTAAGTGACGATACTACTGTCGTGTTATAAATTTTCGTTTTTTGCATTAAAATACCCACAGATGAGCGTTGATCATCACTTTCGCCACAACTATGTTATTATTTTAATCAAAGTAATCATTATCTTTAATTTAACTCTTCTCTTTCATAATCCATTTTAATTTAGCATATTTAATATAATATCAACGTTTTTTAATGTACTAACTTCCAAGCTTTTTTTGATGTTCCAAAATAATTGTTCATCCAAGCCATTCTATTTTCTTATTTTTATTTGAGCCTTTTCTGATGAAAATGACAGTGATAACTGGTGTATATAACTGTTGACATGTCACTAAAAACTTATAAGAGCACGTTCTGCAATCTGTTTGTGGATATAAGAGCTCAAACTGGTATAATCACGCTAAACTAGTTGGTTTTAAGCATCGATTGTCTTGTTAGATGAGCCACATTGAACTTACAGTGCTTTTAAATCTATTTCGACAAGTGGGCGGCAAGCTCGCAATCTATTTCGAACTCAGGCCACGACGTCTCTATTTTTCAAGCTGATAAATTAAATTTAGAGAAAGAACGTAGAATTCAAAAAATTAAAAGAATAAAAAAAGTAGTCATTTATTTTTTCTTCTCGTATGCACGTTGATACTGGGGTTTTCGAGAAATAGTGCTAATTGTGACGCGATATTAATTGTTCATTTTGACTTCTTATTGTTGTGGATAAAGTCGATTCATGTTTCACCAAAAACTGGGTGATGAATATTTCGAAAAATATGCTATAATATTGTTAATAATAACCATGAATTTTGAGGTGATAATAAGTATCGTCACAATCGCCACTATTTCTCGAAAAACCCAGTATCAAGGTACATACGAGAAGAAAAATAACTGACTAATTTTTTTTTTTAAATTGAATGCTCTTTTCAAATTTAATTCATCAGCTTGAAAAATAAATGAGTTGCCTGAGTTCGAAATTGAGTGCAAAATCTCCGACCGCTTTTCGAGATAGATTGAAAAGCACTGTATGACAGGACATATATTGCATTCCACTTATATCAATTAAAATACTTTAAAAATATGGTAAGTCTTTACAAAGTGATCAACAGAATTTGCATAAATGTCTTGTGTATTCCTCCTCTATATGTAAAATCTAATATATATTTCAATTTTACCAGTCAAACTCCATGTTATTGAATAGCGCACACGTGCTCGTCATAAAATTAGACTGATTTGTCTTTAACGCTATTCT
>JWZT01004756.1:115723-131526 GCA_000827895.1 Thelohanellus kitauei
CCTAAGAACAGTTGACAACCTTAAATAAACACCTGGAACTGATTTTGAACATTTCTGAGTGTTCCAGTATGATCAAAATGTGTAGACGATAATCGAAAATTTATGTCCATAAGATGAATGAACGACAAAATGAGATCAATGGAAAGAATGGGTATATCAAATAAAAATAGCTTATCGAGATGATCATCACAGCAAGTGATCAGAACCCCTATTTAAGTATACCGTAAAGCTTATGGTCCCAATTATTTTTTTTACTGATTAAGGGATGGCGCGCCTATTTGATTGGGAGAAAATTTCGTATTTCATAGTGAAAGGCATTCAATTATTCTCAATACAGGGCTTTGAGTTAAATATCGGAGTTAAGATTTTAATAAAGCACGATAAACTTTGACAAGATAGAAAATTTATTAGTTCACTACCTAGTCTCTGAGAAAGTCTTCGAGGTTCAAACATTGTTTTGAGAGGCTTTCTGAGTGATCAACAAAATTTTAACGGGAATTCACCGAATCGGTCAACCTGCTCCCCGAATAACTTTTTCCGAATTGTATTCCATCCATCCTTGGTCTGTTTTGAAACATGCTGAATTATTCTTTGAAGGGATATCAAAATTGACCATATCTGTGAACGACATTCGACTTCATAAGGGTCATTCCCAAGATTATTTACTTCCTTCGGTGAAATCTTACTATTCACCACGATTATAACTTCTCCTTTCCCAATCTTCTGATGAAGCTAAAAACTGTTTAGGAGTTCACTCCACAACCTGACCTGCATGGTACTGAACAATTTTGTAGAATTAATGGAAAGCCACTCTTCTATTTCTCAAGTAAGCTTAGTATGCATAGTCCATCATGAGGAGCTGCTTCAATAGGATTGGAGGTGTATTTCTTAATAAACGATCTAATTGAAAAGCCAGAAATACCAAGATTTCTTGAAACTCTGCCAAATACTTTCGCTTTTCTATTACCAACTATACTTATTATTTTTTATATTTTGATACCTCCTATTTAAAAGTGATTAAAAACAATTATCAAGATTTTTTTTAACATTTCAATAGTGAGCGTCAGAATAGATCTCGATATTGAACTCCAAAACACAGTATTTACTTCTTATAATTCCAGGATTCTGTTTTTAACAGGTATATACCTGTAATAATGACAATGTTTGTATTTGACGAAATGTAAAACATAAAAAAATGCAGGACAAAATTGATCATGGATGATTTGAGTCAACAAGTGACAATCAGGATGAATTATCGCTGAGATAGAGTCAGAAAAATATTGATACTCTTGAAAATTAGCCTGTAATCTAAAGCCTTGGGATTCTATGCAATGTGATGTCAACAGTGATGTCTAAGGTGACTAAAGTTATCATACAAGATTGATTTTCATAACGACATGTCTGTTGAAAAATGGCGGTTGAAATTAGCATGGCATTGGTCACGATCAATAACAACTAATTATGAATATACGTTGTTATCGGTGTATTGACCTGACAAGCATCATATTTTTTCATATATTTAAACAAATTACCAAAATATGATTTTGGTAAAAACTCAAGTCGGTTCATTGAGGATATTCTCAGAAGTTCTTCTTTGGAAATGTTTTAAGTTTTTATTAATCTCATGATAACCAGAACTTCATATCGGGTTGTGATTTGCTCGTAGGTGTTGCGACTGAAGACTAAGAACGTTTAATTATCAATGAATTAACTTGAGTAACTCCCCTTGTCTGTTGACAGTAGAATATCCTACCTAAGTAAAATTGACTTCTTTGACAATTAAACGACTTTTATCGAATAAAACATATTGTTCTTCACTTCTAAAAAAAAATTACCAACATTCACGATAGATGTGCTCAGAGCATTAATATGAAAAAAATATAAAAAAACAGCTATATCACCTCATTCTATATGATATCTAATTGTCAAGTACCCCTGAATTTAAATGGATCAATATCATGAAATCTTTGATACATCGTTTAGCTTTGAAAACATATACTTCTTTCTCATATGTGTGGTATTCTCGAGGCGGTATAAAAACGAGGTGAGTTTTAACCTACAAATTGTCAAATATATCACAAAAGAAATTTTTATTGTCAAAAGTGAGAGAAAATTCGTTCTTTATCTATTTATCCAAACGGAATAATAATCAATGTTTATAAATCCAAAGATGACCTTTCATGCATTTATTTTTGCCTTCGTGAATGGCTTATTGGGTCTCTGAATGGTGGTGAAGCACATGACGAGGAATGTCACTTGATAAATGACAAGACAAGACGAAACATTTGGAGGCGTCAAATAAGAGCATAAGAGAAGTGTTATGAGGAAAATGTCGTTTTTCTGTTTAGGCTTCTAATTTATTAGATATGAACGAATTTAAACTTTTTACTCTACTCAAATCTAAACAGTTTATAACTGAAAAATAATCATATGTGTGATATATTCACGCGTTGTTGAAGTAAGGTATTCCTTTTTGAGAAACTTAAACGTTTCAGAGCTCAAGATCGACCTCTCCGACTTTAAATCATGCTCAAGTGAGCAAACGTATTCTTTTAACATCAGTAATTAGAGTTAACAACTGCTCATATTTAATACAAGTGACTGAACTAAAACTATTCTGGACTCATTGAACCACACTTTTAAATTGGTTTGGCCGGGGGGGGGGGTATTAGAGCTGGATGATGTAAACATTATTCCGAGGAAGTGCCATAATGGAATACTGGTAAAAGGTATACGCTTTGTCGGTGATTTTGGATGAGGAACGGAACATTGAACAAGAGCTAATATCACTAGTACTAGATAAGTCAACGATTAGTCTCAACACGCTTATATTGAATTGGATAGAAATGAGTAAACAATTAAATTTAGAACAACATGAACCACGATGGTTGTGGTGGGGTGAACGGGTAGGATGGTTTGAATTTTGAAGAATTTGGATATGTTCATCAAACATTTTCTCCCCAAAGGGACTTTTAAGAGCTATCAAGTGGTGCCTATACAGGCTCGATTGAGGTTGAAAGGCACAGAACAGGCAGTTTATGATCTCAACAGGGACAAAGAAATGGCTCCTGAGACTTGAGTTGACGGAATACATTACCACCAGCTTTTTAGGGGGATAACCTGGTGTGTTTCAAATGGTTCTTCGAAGATGTTGTAAACATATAAAACCCTTGTGCAAAAGTTTTAAATTTCGATCGACTTGGTTTAGATCATCAAAATGCACTTTGCCCAAAAATACGACTTATTCGAATTCTGATCCCTAAAGTTCAATATTGTTATTATCACTTTAAAAACCTCGTTTTATCCATTTAATAATAGCTTGAAATTGAAATTTGATACATTTTGACAGTCTAGTAAGTGTTTGTAATATTAGGTCAGCGTAAATATAAGCTGATCAAAAGTCAATTTCTATAGATAAAATTCAGTTTATTGCTAAAGATCCAACTATTTTTCTGTGGAATGCTTATACGAGCAATAAGAAGGTGTTATAACCCGAGATGTAACCATACTTTAAAATAAGCTAGAAAGAACACATTAGACATCCACCACATCAAATTCGGCAATTCGATTTATTGGAATATACACTAATGTTTACATTTGGTATCGAGTAAAATCAGAGTTTGTAACTAGGTGAATTTTGAATGCACCAAACTAAAAAATAATGATTTCGGCAAAATTTGTAGGCTTTCAATGTTATTGCTAGTGTGGTAAATGTACGACTCCAAACCATAATGTTAGCTTGTAATTAAACAACCAAAAATCTCAACTTTGTATACAACAAATAATGTTGTTTTTATTGATAACTCGGTCATTCTTGAAGAATTTTACAATAGCCTCTGTAACATTCATATCCACCACAATCAACGATGGCCGAATCCTCAGGAAATCTAACCCGTGGTTTACTTGACTTTCGATATTTAAATTCATCACATGAATCGAATAATACACGAGTTAAAGTGGTGACACATGCTCTCGATCGATAGGCGTACTTTGATTTTCGAACGGTATAATCATAAACCAAAATAAAATGATCTGGCAACTTACATTCCTTAACTTAATGACTTGATTTTTTACTCTCTAATTCGATTTAGAATCCATGAAGTCTATAAAAAAAAGTTATACCTTGAAAAATACAATCCTAACATTGAAAATGTATCGAAGGACTTGGATGACGAAACTATGTTTGATCTTAATCAAGAACTTTGTCAAATCTATTAAACCAATACAATAATTGTTTGCACATACCTGGATGACTGTTGAAAAATCACACGAAATGAGAAGCCGAGTTTAAACCAAATTAATTAAGCTTGAGTAATGTGATAGGATATCACAAACTAAATCACCAAAATCACAAAGTGAATTATGGGTACAATATACGATTATGTGGTCGAAGGATGAGCAATTTCCTACAAACATTTGGCACAACTAATTGGATACTTGAACAGTTTATTGATTTTCTTTAATATACACACTGTCTAGGGTTTACTTTGATAAAAATAAGGGCTACATAGTTTTCGATGTTTACAAATAAACCCTATTCGAGAAACGCGTGAATCTTAATTGAAACTATTTTTGATAAAAAAAAACAAAATAAATATTATTAAGTTTAGTTGGAGTAATAAAAATAGTTGAAAGTTGATTCCGCGAATTGTGATCATAAATGATGATTTTGAAGCCGTTCGATTTGTTCAATTTTCATATTGTGGTAAATGAAGCAAGTTTAAATTCTTTGTGGAAAGCTTCAGTGATGAACCATTTTTTTGAGGGAACTAATTCATTGGAATGAAGCAACGAGAAATCAAACGCCAGTAAAGTATGTAATTATGATTGAATAATTTCTTTTCATACATATGTTAATAAGATAGGCTGGAGTTTATGTAAAACTTAATTTTGTGACAAGCTGTTAGATTGATACTCATTTCATGTCTCTGTTTGCGAAGTTTTTGAGTCTGATTGTGTTTAACCAAAAGAAGAATAAGCATTTTTTCCTGACTGGAATGGGATTTCATCCATCCACCCCAAAGATGTTTATTAAATATGCCAAAAATATGCATGTAAGAAAATAAATGATTGACGACTTGAACACAGAAATGGTTTGGTTGGGTGGTGTTCTTGAACACGTTGATCCAGATTAGAAGGTCAGAATATCTAATATATCGTCTACCGATTAATGAGAAAAGTAGTTGTTTCACGAGTAATGTAAAAGTAACTTTTACTGTATCCCATGTGAATCATTCCGCTTCAAACGATCGAAGTGGTTATTAACAATGAGGCTTGTTTCAAACTCGGCCTTTAAACTTTGAATATTTCTCATAAATCATTTAAAAATATAAATTGTAAAACGAAAATAAAGAATTGGAAAGCAAAGGTTGGGACCCTATTTATCATGGAATGAGAGAAAATATTGGGGACTTGATAACGTGTCTTTTTGATAAAATATCGCAACGGACAAGAAATTTGTCATAAAACGATTTAATGGGTTGTTGGAATTATAAGATAAATTAAAGCTATGGGCCTAAAATTAGATAAACTAAGAAAGTGCATCTCCTTGTAGTTTGTATGTACCAAATGATATTAAACACAAAAATATGACCAGCTGAAGACGAATATAGGAAAACGGAATTTTCCCTAAATTAAATGAAATAGATCGTACAATTTTTACGGACCAAATTGTTCTTTTTGAGTGAATTAATATTTCGAACAGTCAAACTTCCATGAAAAAGCATATCTTTGAATAATCATTTGACATATCTTGATAAAATAAAAGATATCCAATCGAGTCAAAATGATTAATGGTGGGGTTCGTTTGTAACTAATTGAATAATAGACCACAATCCTTCTTTTTTATTGAATAAAATTTTTGATTTTAGATGATCGATCTCATAAAAGCTGTCATTTGATATATTGTATATTTCGTAATGATAGTATACGATATGTATGCTATGGATTGCTTTAATTTCATTATTAGCTTCATCCTAGCTTTGTGTTCTTTAACGACCCAAGCACTTATGTGATATCTTTTAACTTAAGATTCTTGACAATTCCATTTCCATCAATCTTAGTTTGGTATCAAATTGATTTCATCCATGCTCACCAATCTTTTAAGTTATTTCTAAGTATAAATAACTGTATGTACCGTATTTCTGAAGATTTTATGAAAATCAACAGAAAAACATTAATAAGATAAAGAAGGTTCATTGTCTGACGCATGGGTGCACAAACTAAGACCGTCGGAGCTTATATATAAAATACATACTGGCGGCTGTGATATTTTTGTCCACGCTGAGAAGCAAAAGCGGCTGTTCGCGTCACACAGCCCTATGATCTAATTAAAGCAAGGAGCGCCCAAAAACGTGTCTAATACGACGGCAGTCGGCGGCTAAAGTTTGTTCACCCTTTACCAGTTAAAAGTTTGGTTTCTTCGCGAAAAGACATAGAACCACATGAAATAATATTTTTTCAGAAAAACGCAACCGTGATCCGCTGACAAAGAAAACCAGTTAAATGTATCAGCGATAAACAGTCAAGGACGTCAAGAAATTGATACAACTTATCGTGAGTGTGATCGGTGTTAGCAACAATACACCAACGTTGATGCGTGTATTGTTCTCGATGTTCAGATATAATATGTCATAAATAGCACATCACATAATACGTTTAAAAAAAATGCACGACATCGGAGTTCATCAAGAAAATTTACTTATAGCTAACAATCTAGCTTAGTAATCCGAACCAAATAAGATTGAGTAAAACGGGCAAGAGTACTTCCTTATGAATAACTAATAGGGTAAGTAGGCTGATTGATGCATGAACTTGATACTATCAAGGAACTTATGGGTATCGAAGAACTTGTTAAAAATTTTGTCAATATCATCAAAAGTTTGTACTCAGGTCTACAAGATAACGCAAAAAAGAACTCAATAGAAAACCAGACCAAAATACATAAACGAATGTGTGTTTCAAATAGGAAATTTTTATATAGGGTTGTATATTCTGAAAGTTATATACAATCTTAATTCCAGATGAATCTAAACACTCCCAAACATACATATAAACTCAAATAATGGCACATAATCAGGAATAAGCTATTCCACACTTCCCCATATAGTTAATACTATTCTAAAATATATATTAGTATATTTTATCCATTTTAAGAATGATTGTGCAAATATATATAAATATCTATCGATATAAAATGAAATTTTAACACAGCGATTATGCTAATTTATACCCTCAACACAAAGAACAATTCAAACTGATGATGTCGACAAATCCAACAACTTTCGCAAAATGAGGTATATTTAAAATATACTGCTCTTTATTTGTTGTCTAAATTATAATAACAGTTATTCTGAGACTAATGTATGTATAATTGACAACAAGAAGAGGTGTTTAAAGTAAAATTATAGTTGTAATGATTAAGAAATGTGATTTAGAGATTACTAAAGACAGGTAATACGGCTCCAACAAATGAATATAGAATTTACTAAACCATTAAGTGTAACTGTTATAAATAGTATGAATATTGTAATCCACTCTAGGAACACATTGTACATGGATAAAACCTAGATTTACTTAGGATTGGGTATGTACGAAATAATATACTTTAATATCATAAATGAGACTAGATTTTGACAATCAAGCTGCATGGATTTATATTATCATAATTTCAGATATTATTCCAAAAATCACGCACAGTGAGTAAATAATTCATTTAGATAATTAGCCATTAGGTCTTTGTCCAAATTCATCTAGATATGAATGGTTAATTAAAGTTTTTCAGCCAAGTATCGTGCAAACGGAAATCATTTGTTCTTACAATAAAAGTGATTATATTATTAGGACTTGGTTTATGCAAAAAAATGATCTGAACATTGAATACAATCTGGATGTCATGATAATTCGATTTAGCAGCTGTTATGTGTTGTATATTCTAGTCTTTCAGAAAAGTTATAGATGGATCAGACATGACGTTGTGGGAGCATATACATAATTATAACAGGATGCTAAAGTTTATCCTCAAATGTTAGGGATGCAAAGAACGTAAGATACATGCTAGTCTTTATTGTATGGGATAAAATTACAAACAGAGAAAAGTAAGCTTTCCTTAATCCTGTAATATTAGTTATGGTAAAAAATGTAATCACACAATATCGGATTTAGTTAATTAGACAAACTGAATTAGGCCTTAAAGTGATCGTATACACAAGCGGGGAAGTTTTACAATCGTATGTATTTCCTCAATAACTGCATAAAATGTGAAATCGTCATAAAATGCATTTACATAACTTTTACAAACAACGTGAATATTATTAGGAGTTATTTGGTACAAACGGATCAATATTAATAAAGGCGTACAAATGCATTCGTTCTCAAATATTGATTGAAAAATAGTTTAAATGACAAAAATCAAAGAATAGTAAGAATATTCCCAGAAAGAACATAATTATGGTGAATGGGTGTCGGACAAAACAAATAAACCAGATGATTAATAATTACTTCCAAATATGTTATTCTAAAGATGCCGATCAAATATTATCAGAAAGAATATTTTGAGACGTGCACAAAGACGCATAAATTAGCTTGAATTTATAAAATAAATGATTTTAACAAGAAAAAAGTGTCCCTTAAATGTCTATCTAATTTAAAATACAAAATGAATTGAAGTTTTAAATGCAAATATTACTGACAGAACGATATACATAATAAGAACTACGTTTTCAATTCATCCTGAGAGGTCTGGGATGTGTCTTGAGAGGCAGATAATGGTTTTCCGACTTGTCGAACATCAGAATTAATTGGCTTGTGTCAGAATCAGGCATACTGTTGTTTTTAAATCGGGTCCTGTGTGGTTCAGATGCTGTGGTTAAAAAGGCTAGAACCTTAAAATTTGTCGGGTTTCCTATCATACTAGGGTCTATTTTTCTGCGAGGCTAAAAATCAGATAAGATGAAAAATAATGTGAAAATAAATACCCTGCGTTTATCGATTTCTTCTGTTCGTTCAAAAATATTTCCCATTATTAATCAAACTAACATAAAATAAATAACAATTAATCACCACAACTTTCACAGCAGCCGACCGCTCTGTACGCCCAACGCCCATTTATAGCCATTTATTATACATAAAT
Organism: Thelohanellus kitauei; assembly: GCA_000827895.1. Classification (NCBI taxonomy): domain Eukaryota; kingdom Metazoa; phylum Cnidaria; class Myxozoa; order Bivalvulida; family Myxobolidae; genus Thelohanellus; species Thelohanellus kitauei. The sequence continues at coordinate 124,854 of JWZT01004756.1, forward strand.
ATTGTTTAATTTTAGACAGTATCTATAAATCTGACCATAAAAACTAGCTCCTCGGAACTCCCATGTATCCTCCTGAACCACTTGATTATATAATTTCAAATAATTATTATTGGGCATAATTACAAAACTGCGATCGAATCTTTAGGATTGACCATAATTGGACAAGCAATAACTGTTTATCTTCTACATCGGGAATAGATGTGGTCACTCCTCGGTCGGAATCTCACATTGTCGGATATTGGCTCGAAAGACAACAGCTTTAGTCACACGTAACTTTAACCGTTTACTGTTCAGAATCGTTAAAATTATAATCCAGGAGCGATGTCATCTGAATTAAAGACTCCCATCTATCATCGAGACTATTTTTCCAAATCCGATTGTTGATCGATATGTTTATCGATATACCTACCAGTGGCCGCTCGAAAAAACAAGCTAACTTTAGATCATATTTGATTTCCCAAAAAGTGATCGATGAATGATCGCAATGCTGGTGATGGTTATTGAAGACCCGACACTAATCATCACATTTAAGTAATGTTTATACCATTGGAATCGGATAATGAAAATTGTTATTTAGTTTTAAATACAAATTCGATACATTCGCATCTGATTAACTTCGAATGATAAGCTTAATGAATCGATTCGTCATCAAGTTTAATTGTTGGTTTATTATACGCCTGCTCTTAGTTACAACATCGTTAATGAGAGTATTATAATCAATTTCGAAGCCAGCTAATGATAGTAAGCGTAGGTGATATATTTATTGTGTGATTAGGCGATGACATCAGCCCATATATCAGGCCACTAGAATCTGTTGCGAGTAAAATCTTATTAGGTCTTAAAATTTTGCCTTGAGTTGTCATTATAACTTTTACAATGGATTACGTTTTTATAAATTATGTTTACTTAGTGGGTTATCTATCGGGTTAAGAATCGTCAGACCAAAATATATTTGTTTTATTTTGGATTAAAATATATATCTTAGCTTAGTAAATACACACGTTATGTGAGTATAGATAAGAAGCAGGCCTGTTTATCTCACTCCCTATATCTAAGTTTTTTAACAGAAACTAACCGTTAATTTATGTTCAAATCGAGGTGTCAAGGAATTCATTGATGACATCCTCATCGTCAATATTTTGTCATGTGTGTAAGCATTTTATCGATTTTTGCATTCTTGATGCAAAGGACCTTGGAATTGTTTCCCTAACTTTTCAATACATAAACGTAGTGTGAAATCACCTTCCATTTGCACGTATCTATAAAAGACGATTAAACGTTAAATTGGTTAATTATTGACCGTAGAAATTTTTCATTTTATGTGGTCATCTGGAGAATTTCCGATACATTTCAATTTCAAATAAAATATTTAAAAGCTTTACGAAGCGGTTCAAAAAGAGTTATAGTTTGCAATAATTAAAGTTTAGACAATTGCAACTGATTAAATAAGTAAAATACCTGGTTTTTTAAAATAAAAACTGTGAAGCATGGCTATGCTTATTCCGCGCCTAAATATTCATTGTTATTATTAACGATATTGAAGAACTTATGAATGATATACCTTCTGTATTGTGACTTTGTTTTTTGCGAATGATATCGATAATTATTTCATGAAAATATTGGTGACAAATATCGACTCCAAATGCAACAATCTCGTTGATAATAACCATGAGTATTTAGTGCAGAATAACCATCGTTATATTTCATGGTTTTGGTTGGTAAACCTGGTACTCATGAAAATATAATAGTGCTATAAATCAACATTTGTAGTTTTGCTGCTATTCAACTCATTAAAACGTCCACAATAGTTTTCGAAATTAAAAAATAGAAGGATAAAGATCGTTATCGATGGAGACCCAAAAAACATAACCGTAATGTAAAGTTTCTCATTTAAGAGTGTAAAATTAGAACCTACTAAATTGACCTTCCTGAACATCTGCGTGATTTAAATCCAAATCCTTTTAACATTTGAACTTACTTTGCTATCTTTCATAGATTGTATTTACCTTGCAACACTACTTGTTTGACCTTGCTTGGTTAAGCTCATTTTATAACCAGATTATTCTCACATAATTGACGTATCACGTGGATACTTTTAAATGAAAATAAATACCGTAGGATGCAAAGATGAATTTGAATAAAAGATGGTTTGAAAATGTGAACAATTTTTCAAACAATATCGATTTGTATTGAAGAAATGGACAAAAGTTAGTGTTTATTTGAATATTATGTGGCTATGCTTATATTTGCAAATAAGAGGTTAAAGCAAATGTATGTCTACAATTTCCACAGGTGAAGAAATTCTTATCAAATAATCTTTACAAAGAATCATAAACTCGAAACCCTAAAGTATTTACATGAGCATTTTAACTTACATAAGTTTACCAATGCAGTTAAAAATCGTGAATAAAAGTTTGATACTTTTCCCACTAAAAGTTTATGTCAACTTGATTAAATTGGTACAATTTAGTAATTTTTGTCATTTTTTAGATAGAAGGTTTCCTAGTTGCACCATGCCCAGTTTTCGACTTTCTGATGTGGATATTCAACAGCTCTTTATTTTGTATCTTTATTATAAAAAGTAAATGAAAACTTATAAATATTCTTTCTTTTAGGGTCTTTACAATATGCGATTAGATTATAGAGTATAATACGAGAAGTCGTATACTGAGATTGGCTTGAGTTTAACAGCAATAATCTTTCTAACATTTTTGCTTTATTATCTCTTAATGAAACATCCGTAAAAGAACTTTTGAATATCCACATCGGAAATTCGGAACGGGAACTAATGTCAGTCCTCCATTTTCACGATAAAGTCCATCACTTTTATATTTCATTAAAAATCGACTAATAAACTATATTTTAAGTTATGTTCATTAGTTTGTGTAGTTAACGATCATGATAGACTAGACTAATCCTCTTGATTACATGTTTTGTTTCTAGTAGCCACTACATATTGGTGACTCCGATGTGATCGTATAGAAAAAAATCAAACAAATGCAAGAGATACAAACACGGTTTCAGTTAGGCTGCCGAACTTCTGAACTTCGCAACCAACGCTTGGTTCGTCCAAGCCGAGGCTCAGTTTGGCATTCGTGGAATTACCAAGGACGAAACGAGGTGCTATTAGGTCATTGCACCGCTAGAGGAAGAGACCGCAAGCCAAATAATCGACTTTATCACAAATCCTTCCTCTTCTGATAAATACAATCACTTAAACAATATTTCTTAAAAACGTTTGGCTTTACCCGCCACCAGCGCGCATCCAGATTTCTTGGAATGTCAGGGCTCGAGGACAGAAAGCCACCCATGCTGCTCCCAGAGGTGCGTTCATTGGCATGTGATCACACCTCATGCTTGTTGTTCGAAGAATTCTTTATTCGCCAGATAACGGATGATTTACTCATGTAATTGTCCGGTGCGGGTTTCACAAATCTGCAGAAATTAGGTGAACGAGGCGATGAGATCTGACAAGCCCGTCCGTATAATGCCAATGTACAAGCCGTAAAGGGTTCTAAAACGAACGAGCATAAAAATCGCCGGCAAACCCTGAAACGCATGAAAGCATGTGCTTTTATCATAAAAGGTTCGGGAGCAGGGCATACAAGTGCCAACAACCCTGTGCGTATTACAAAACATGTTGTAGCCTTATTGGGGAGGACATCGCAACACAACAAGTATCTGGTTACAAGAAACCTTCGCTACTCTATGTAGCAGAAGAGAAAACCGGGAAAAGATTTTTGGTTGACAAGGAGCTCAGGTTAGTCTTATAGCAGCCAGTTCAAATGACAAAAGCCGCCAGAAGAGCGGTTCAACACTTACAGCATCTAATACCTCAACTATTGATACTTATGGGTATTACAACCTCTAACTGTTTTTTGGAAAAGAGCTGTTCAGTTGGCTCTTAATCATAGCAGTCGTTTCACAACCGCGGATAGGAGCTGACTTTATGCGAGCTCATAAGCTAGATGTGGATTTACTTAGTAGAAAGCTTATCCGTTCTCAAAACTCTACAGTCATAAATGGAAATCCGACCAATGAAGAATCGATGAAGCTGCGAATTGCTACCGACGGGGAAAACGATTTTTACAGCCTGTTAGATTTATCTTCAACGTTCATTAATCAAATGTTTTACATCATAGAGCCTGAATACAATGTCCAGCATCATATCATAACACAGGGACACCCAGTCCACTCGAGACCTCAATGTTTGGCCCCTGATTAATTCATACAGGCCCAGGATTAGTTTATATGAATTGAACAATTGGGAATTGTCTGACGGTCTAATATTCCATGGTCAACTCTTCATATGGTGCCAAAACGTCCGGTTCTTGGAGACCTTGCGGAGATTATAGAAGGCTTAATGTGGTGGCAAACAACCCCGGTTGTTAATAAATACCTCATATTCACGACGTTGTTAATTGAACGTCAGGCTCTGAGATTTACTCAAAAGTTGATCTTTTACGCGGACATTACCACATACTCGTAGCCAAAGCAGATATTCCAAAAACAGCGGTCACAGCACCGTTTGAACTGTTTGAGTTTCTACGTATACCTTTCTACCTTTAGAATGAATCCCAAACATTTCAGCGACTAGTGTATTCACTAAGGCAAAAGCGGCCATTTGTCTATATATACCTCGACGACGTACTTATATCTAGCCATTCGAAAGAAAAGCATTATAAACATTTAAAAAAGTTCTTTTAACGATTAAACGAACATGATTTAACCATAAATTATGAGAAGCGTTTACTGGGTGGGACAGTGCTCGATTTCGATGGACACCAAATCTCCCCTCGGGGTATTATACCTCTGCCATAAAAGGTACAATCTATTCGAAATTTTCCAAAACCAACTTACACGAAGCAACTCCAGCGGTTCAGTGGTATGGTAAATTTTTACAACCGGTTCGTTCCCCATGCAGCCAAATTAATGCAACCGTTGTATAGAGCGCTGAAACAAACGCGAGAGCTCCTTTCATGGACGCCTGCCATAGACGAGTTGTTTATTCTTGTTAGATGCACTGCAAAAGGTGACCTTGCTTTGCTTTCCTGTCGTTGATGCACCGTTAGCTCTTATGACAGATGCTTCGAATACCGCTATAAGAGCATTGAGGGAACAACAAATCGGAGGAATTTGGCAACCTCTTGCCTTTTTCAGCAAACAACTAAGCCAAGCAGAACAGAAATATAGCACTTTTGATAGATAGCTACTAGCAGTTTAACTCGCTATACGACATTTAAGGTTTTATTTCGAAGCTTTTACTGATCATGAACCTTTGACACTGGCATTTACCAAAACAGGTGAACCCTGGTCAGCTAGGCAACAACGACATCTAACTTCAATTTCAGAATATACAACGTGCATTAAACATGTTTCAGACAAGAATAATTCTCTCACAGACGCTCTATACCGCAAAAATAGTCTTTCAGAACACTAACTATAACTATACCCATGAGTAGATTACTTGGCCATGGCAGAAGCCCAGGAGAACGAAGAGGGTATTATGACATACTAAATGCTGGATACCAATCTAAGGTTGCGTAAGATATCCTAATGGTTGGGTAAACCCAAGTTGTGGTGCGCCATTTCAACAGGGAATGCAAGACCTCTAGTTCCTATAGCATGTAGGCGGCAGATCTTTGACTCTTTTTACGGCCTATTACATCCTGCAATACGGGCTACGAAAAGATTGATCCCTAGAAAGGTTGTATGGTCAGGCCTTAAACAAAATTTGGAAATGGGCTCGTAGCTGCGAAGCCTGCCACACATCAAAAATCAGGTTCACAGACAAAATAGCGATATTAACAAACTGTGAGCAAGGAGTGACTGTATCGATCCGGTAACATGACTATATATAATATAAATGATCAGCAACTACTTAAGGACTCGGAAAAATACTGATGTCTACACAACTGACAGTTTCGCCTTATACGCCGAGACTAACATGTGTATGGTGTGCATTACCCGGTTATGCATTCAAAAGAATGAACCTTGACAATCAAAACTGTTCATTTTTTTAAATATACAGTCAACTACGGTTAAGTACACAGCCTCGGGACCGTGAAAAAACGTGCACCTAACCTGAGTGTGCAGATATCCGAAGTGTGCACTTATCCGGTGTGCACTTAATCGGACTGGACTGTATAATTTTGCATTTCATAAACAGATTTTTTTGTTTAAAGTCCCAAAGTAAGAGAAATTTGTAACAATGTAGGCGACAATTTCTGGAAATTTACCTGGTTGTGCGACCAACAACGGCGTTAGCGATGACCAATAGCGGATTTTTTCTTGAAATAAATTTTTGAACATAAAAAGAACTGTATCGACCGAAATGAAAAGTATTCATGTTCAACATGCATTTACAATGTGAAATATAGTTACCATCACCTGGTTTTTCATCGAAAGAAGCGTGTTGTGTCGACCAATAATGCGAAATGTAGCAAAAAAATTTGACAGAAAATCAAAAGAAGCAGAAAACATTTAAATTAATAGATGTAAATTTATTTACAGATAGGCATAATTTTAGTTTCTAGGGATGTATTTTTCATTAAGGCACATATTTGAAAAATATTCGCTGTGTAGGACAAATCCCAAAAGTTGAGCACTTGTGACAGTGGCACATGCAGACCTCATTCTTTGTATTAGGTCATTGGCTCCGGTTGATCGTGAG
>JWZT01004756.1:153745-172358 GCA_000827895.1 Thelohanellus kitauei
TTAATAAAATTTTTCACATATCAAATATAATTTCATGAGTTGAATAATATACCTTGTTTGTAAACTTTCATTTTTTGTAATCCCTCTCAAACTTCTCATGTACATTAATTATGAAAAACTTGATAAACCATCATTGTCGTAAAATCGGATGAGGTTTTCTTAAACAATTGGAGCGTTGGATGTAAGTGAATCAAATCAGGAAAGATATTTTTTTTATTAAACTGTTTCAAATTTGCAAAACTTCATAAACCCTAATATTTAGAATTAACTATCTGAGAAGGGATTTTATTTATGCAGGTAGCTTGTAATTATTAGAGATTCAGAAAAAATTAAAATCTATACCTTCCTGGTTTGATTGGTTTTCACACATCTTTTTCATTCGTTTTCACTAACTGATTCGTCTTTGATAATAGACTATGTACAAGTTTTGGAATTTTCTTCCTTTTAAAAACATCCAAATGATTTGTAAATTTAGAAAGTTAAAAAATAGTAAATTCTCTTGCTCTGGCAGTTCTTTTTTGATTTGAGGGCAACTTTTATTAAATCAATTTAAAGGATTATTAAATAGGCCGATAAACCATATAAAATGTCAACATAAGCTCTGATTGAACATTATATCGAGAACTTATTGCAGATTTCTCTCATCGTTTGAGAAAAGTAAATACAATAATGAGTCATCATCCAGTGAATTAGTAGGAAAGCTAAAAACTATTTGTAAATCTATCCGTTTGTGAAAGCTACTGTGGTTCTATCAGATTAAACAGCAAAAATTGGTTTAATTCTGAATGAATAGAAGAAAATCAGTGTTTTTAAGAAGTATGCATTTAGATACAAAAATGAAAATATTTGCAGATTGAATTACAGTTAAAAAGACAAAATAAGTAAATGTTTACACATTAAGGTTTCTATATAATTATAATTAGGTTCAATATTAAATTGATCGCAAGTTCGAAAATTCTAGAAAACAATTTTTGATTTTTACTAAAATACCATTAAACGTGAGTATTTTCCAGTATGATATATAATAGCAAAAATTTCTTCCTTGAATTTTTTAATTTCAATGCCCTATTCAAACCATGGGGGGGTTGTGTTTTTGACCATCCTGTAAGTAAAAATAAACTATTGCTATTTTTCTTGTCGTTACTTTTGAACTTGCAATCCAACAACTGCAAAGTGGAATTTTTTCTGAATAATATGCCTTGATTTTGAAGAGAATCGAATGGTCAATCAGTGGCAGATAAATGCTTGGTTGGCAACTGGGAATTTCTCCAAAATAATTTTGGATGAGTAAAGACTAGATATTCGTTTAGATTGCTATCAGTTAAAATATTTGGTTTGTGGACGATTTTTTTCAAAAGAATTTGTCTGGAACCACAAGTAAGGCATAATAAAAAAAGATTGGGTTTGGTAGCTTTTAAAAGGTAAATTTTTCTATGATAACTGACAACAATTGAACACAGTATTACCAAATCAAATGTGTTCAAAATCCTTCGTATCCTAGTTTAAATAAAAAACATTGAGTGATTAATAACAGCATGACACAGATACATAAATACACACAATCCCCAACTATTCAATATTTGAACAATCTAATTAGTGGTTTTTTAACAAGATTATTCAGGAGGAACAATTCGAAGGATACAGAAATAATTTAAATTGCTTCAAGACATCGTTTCCGACAAAATTAGACTGCATATTATAAGGAATGGAGTTTATGGTGCGAAAACAGTTTGATTAGAACCTCCAATTTTCTACATACATTAGTTCGTGAAAACGAAGTTTGAAAATATTTATATTAACCATGACAATCAAACCCAGCATTTATCGAACAAATTGACATGCTTAAAATAAAACTGAATTATTCATTAAGCAAAATTGGTCTTGGTTCTCTCTAGCTATATCTTTCAGTTTCAAGCGTTTCTGCAAAAACTATTTGAATATAGGAAATAATATTGGAGCTTATATCAGTAGTAATTTACATACAGTATGAAGCCATTCTATGAGTAGGGTCATTTTTCGGATTAATTACAGTGCCTTGCAATTGATTTCGTTATATTTGAAATTAGTTTCATATTCGAAAAGGAACTCAGTTTTTTTCTATTTCATTAATCAAATTTTAAAGACGTTGAATTTGGAATCTTAAAATGATGTTTAAAATTATTCGGTGGTGTTTTTAGTTTATACACCTGGAAATTCTTGGTCCCATCTGATTGTAGAAGTTTATGAAATTGTTTGGGGTAATAAACTCATCACTGCGTTGTTTGAGTGGAACAATACTGTTTCATTTCCTGTGAGAGATTATTTGAAGTGACATTCCTTAAAGTTTCGGTAATAGCACAAAAATGGATTTGGCAGACCATAAAATTATTTCTTAAACCGTATTTTTTCTTTCTGAACCCAGTAAACAAATTTTCAATCAATGGAAATACCACATCAAATCCTGTCACCCAGAACATGAAACAAATATTATACTCAATCAGCGGAACTTTGGAATTGATTACACCTAACAACAGAGTAAACTTACATAAACACATGATATTTTACATTTCTGGGCATATAACAGAACAATGCATTATATGAATAATTTTAATCATTACAGTAAACCCTGTCTATTTTTCAGTCGAAGCGGTTTTCCTTGAGTTTTGACTAGAATTAATACTTCGGAATATTTTGTCATTTTCGTTTTCACTCCATTTCTCGCACGCAGAATAAACGATGAAATCCAAAATAAATATTAGCTTTAGCATAAAAAAAGAAATTGTCTAGCATCTTTAATGTTGTTTCTATACATGGAATCGAATATTCATCGGCGATGGATGAGATTTTAGACAATTTAAAAAATATAAAAGTTCATTTTAATCTCAAAATACATAAAACTGGATATATTAACTTGAAAAAGCTATAAGAATCATTAATTACTGAGCAAAATTAAGTGAAATCTAAATTATCATGCTATTTGGAGACAACTCAATCGGTTTTACTGCATTTAAAAACCATATTTGGAAAATACTGTCTATTTTTCGGTTTTGTTCCAAATCTTGTACTCAAATGGCTGAAAATTAGACACGGTTTACTGTATTTTAATTTTCCAAATTCAACATCTTTTCTTTAAAATTTAATGAATGATATATAAAAAATGAGTTCTTTTCCAAATTTGAAACCAATTTCAAGCATAAATAAATCGAATGTAAGGACAACGAAATCAATTTAAAAGGCACTGTAAAGCATTTCGCCCGACCGAATTTTTCATTTGGGAAAACATCCGCTTATGGATTCATAAAAATGCTGAATGAAAATTAGGTGGGTTATTTTATTTATAAATTCGAACATTTTAAACAACCTTCAAACTGTGATCAGTTGACATTTAAATGCTTCCTGCGGTTATTCACCAATTTGGGCATGTCGCTCATCATCACAAAAAACGACAATATTTCGGGAGTTATTTCGGCTTGTATTGTTCAACCCTTTATTGATTTTATGGCTGCGCCTTTATCCCGTCATTTTTAGCAATACTGTCCATTATTCTAAGCGGAAATACGAGGTTCTAATTAAACTGCTTCCTAATCTTGACTGCAACCGAATAATAATTATGGAAATTCTTCGGAAGCGATGTATTGAAGCAATTTATATTATTTCTGTATGTTTGAGAATCGTTCCTCCAACCTAATGTTGTTTAAAAAAAAACCAATTCGATTGTCACGTTTTACGGGTTTTCTTCAAAACCGGTAGTTAAGTTTCGGTAAATCGCCAGTGAAACAAACGTTTTAATTGAAACCACACCAGAATCTCAATTACAGTAAAATCGACTAAAAAATTAAATATTCTCATCTATAACACATTTTACTAATTGGTCAGTTTGTTCTTGACGATATTTCATGAAAGAGTATGTCGAGGCATTTATTGCATCCTCCTGATTCAATCCAATTCCGACATATTGTCGAGACGTGTTGGGATCAATTATAATGTGTTTGAATTCCCTGTTTTCCATTTTGATTAAGCTTTTAGTTAGACAACTATTACTTTCTTTCATAGTGTGAAAAGTGATGCATGAAATGTACCTTTGGTTGTATTGGAAATGTCGTCAAATATTTTTCTACAATCATGTTTAAAATCCTACGAATATACGGCTTGAAAAATGGCATGAAAATTTTGGCTGTCAGAACGGATTCGAGCAAATCACCGGCAGGTTTTGGAATAGGTATCGCCTCGATAGTTGGGCATATGTCAGCCCCATCTTGGTTGGTGCTCAGGGTTTTGATGAGACCCAAAAATGGTACTTCCTGAATTTCTGATAGTTCTTCAAGATTTTCAACGCAATTCATAAAATGAGAGAGAGCTTGGTGCAGATGGAACGATCTGAGTTGAATGCATTTCAAAAGAGAGTTTTTAGCAGAAATTATTCCCAAAATTTTGTTATTGACTAATGCGTGTTGTAAATGTGTGATGATATGTGGAGACAAACACTTAGTACTCCACTGGTCGTGTGACAAGTACAAATAAAGGACAATAATGAATCCGACAATTGCGTCGCCCAAAAATTCTAACCTTTCATAGCTCATTTGTGTCTGCTCATTAATCGAGGAAATGTGAGTCAATGCTTGAGCAACAATGTTCTTGTTGGTAAAATTATACTTGATAATATTCTCAACGCTACAAATGTCGTTCATGATAGATTCAATGTCTGGATAATCAAACATTAAGTCTTCAAACCCCTTCAATAGCTGGCTGATGGTGCTCAACTTTTTAGAAATATCATCATTTTTGAGAATATTAAGTTTCAGCAGAAACTCATAAACACGAGAGATATTTGAAGATATCAAGAAACAACCAACCAATGCCTCGACGACATCTGCAATTGATTTCTCAGGAATATACTGGTACAAAATGACGTCACGATGGGGTCCATCAAAATTGTCATTTTCAACAAAAAATCCGGGAGGACACCAATTTGTTCCAAAGTTTATCGATTTTGTGTTCATAACCTTTTCCACTTGAAGTTGTTTCCCAAGCCGTGTAAAAAATTCATTGGACACCATTGGATTCCTTTTAGCAGTCATCGACCCCTCGTTGTCGCTGGGGTATGATACAAATAAAACCATCGAAACTATAAACTTCAAAAAGCTGTCCCCCAGCAACTCCATACGCTCATAATTGCAACATTCATTGCTGGTTACTCGAGTGAAGGCTTGAAAAACAGACTGGAACAATATCTTTTGAGAACTTACAGCAGAGTTATTCCAATATAGAGATAGAGTCAAATAATACTCTTCAAACATGTCCTCGTTACCTTCAAAGTGAATCTTTTCGGGCTCATTTGAAGCGTGGCATTCTTGACGTTGATGTACAAACGAGTCGATGGCACGGTAATTAACTTGCTCGATACCACATACATCTACTTTATCTTGACACCATTCCTCAATCACAAGAAAGTCGACCAATCGTTTTATGATTGATGGAACAAGACTTAACTGAAAGATCGTCGAAAAGGAGAGAGGGTGTCCCACAACACCAGAAGCTGGTAAGTACAAGAGTTTGGAATGTTTTGTTTTTAACTTTAAAAGATTGCCAAGAAAATTGATATTCAAGTTGCATAAATAACAACTCAACATAATTTCGTCATCACTCAATTCTTTGGACCACTTAGTTTTAAAGTATTGAGCGAATGTTCTTGGTGTGTTTTCAATCGTATCTTTAGGATTTACTTCCCCGGCTCTAATCACGTGATAGATCATATAATCATCGCTATAATTTTTGCAAACCAACATGTCATTATATGGAGGCGTAAGAGTTGATACAATTGGTAATTTTGAACGTTCCTCTCGAGACATTGAACTGAATTCAACTAATCTACCCATCAGATCAAAATCGACTGTATCGTTTTGGTCAAATACGACCGTGTACACACAGTAATGCGACATCTCTGGTGCCCATATACAATTTTTCGGAACAATTTTTAAACACTTCTCATATAATATCTGGTTGAATTCTTTAATCTTTTCAGATTGTTGATAGTTTAGAATTACTCTAGAGAAAGATGAGTGTGGTTTTATATGGATCTGTAAGCTATGTTGAGATGAAGCCAATGGGAACGATACAGAATTTATTTGACAGGGTATTAACAATCCAATATACCTTTTCGAAAGATCCAAAGTTGAGAAAATATGTTCCTTTGACTTACAGCTATGATATTCGGATAAATAAACTTGGTAGCAATAAAAATGATATTGGTTCTCACCTGATTTCAACGACATCGGAATCGATTTCTCATAAAAATTTGAGAGAGGTGTCCCAATATTCGAAGTAAGAACTACATCATCAGGGTCTTCGTTTGTTTGACCATTTTTTGAGACTTTTTCGAGAATGTTAAACTTTTGTGACCTATTAACAGGTAGCAAATTTTCATCAATCTTTCCATAATTGTACAACATTTTAATAGCTCTGAGAGCACAATGTTGTCTTGATAGCTTTTTATCGGATAACCACTCTGATGAGATTTCTTCAGCAGCACAGCATTCACTCGGTAATCTCACGGACCATCTGAATTTGTCTCCAATAGTTTGCATGTAAAATTTCGGTTTGACAGTGTATGCTGATTCCCTGGAATACCGGTCACAAAACTGGTATAAGAAAGAAACAGAAGCACGCAGATCCATTTGAGTTTTAGAAGTTATAAAAGACCTCTCTTCAGGGTGTAATTCCTCGAAATAATTAAATTCTGGAACATATTCAATCTCTTCAAGACAATATTTTGTAAGTATATTTTCCACGCAATTCTCAGCGTTCGACAAATTAGATATATGCTTCTCGACGGCGCATTTATACTTTTCGTTCACCAACACGTAAAAAGACGCATCCTTTTGCCTGACGCGGCCCTTTGATTGTATAAATGATCGGAGGGTAGAAAATCTATCGAACCGGACTACAACGTTACAAGAATGCACGTCGATTCCTTCCTCCAAAACATTGGTAGCAACCAACACATTGACGATATTTTGATGAAAACTTTCCAAACGCAAATTGTTGGTTTTTATACTGGAATCCATAATGCCATCAGGTAGTTTTTTGTGAATAGAACTCACCGTGGCACCAGTTACATAATCTGCAACAACTCGCGGTTTACATTTTAGATATTTCGATTCAATCTCCGCTAACTCATTGATGGTGCCAGCAATCACGGCACAGGTTGACCTCTCGGCTACAAAAAGTAACGTGGAGCACTTTTCAGCAGGAGAGATGGTTTCTAGATGAGAACTAATGTAATGATCGCATAGTATTAGGATCAGACGCTGGAGTTTATTAGTAAAAAGTGCGGTGCTCGCAAGACTGTGGAATGATTTGTCCGAAAGAGAGTGGAGGATATTCTCAATATGAACCAAAACCACTTCCTGTATGCTAACAAGATACTTTTTGAGTTGAATGAATATATCCCGACATTTTTCGAATGATTTGTGAGTTGTCAACCTCTGATTGACCTTTATCATGTTTTTGAGTATCACGCCAAGGGAGTAGATTCCGAGATTCTCAATCGTTTTCATACATCTATCAAAGCATCTCTTCAAACACTTTTTAATCTTCTTCGAAGTGACAATCTGATCGTTAAGTTTGCTCCCAAGATCATCACAATCTTCAATGGTAAACGAAAAATCATCACTCCCAAATATATTGATGCAGGATTCATCGAAATATTTCATCATGGCATCCTTGCATCCAGTGATACAATTGATGATATCTATCATCGATTCGAATCCAGTCTCCTCTCGATACTGGATCATATTTATTTCAGGGTTAGAATAAATAGATTTCAACGAATCTAAATACTCCACCGAAGTGATGCATTGAGAATCAAAGATTTGTTCTAATTTTTCGATTTTTTGTTTCAACTCGAGTGTCGCAAAATTATTGAAATCAGCATTTAGAGCAGGTGAAGCGGTCAGTCCGATGATTCTGGGAACATTTTCGGCCGAAACACGCTTTGAGGAATAATAGAGAGTCATTATCACATTATAAGGATGACCGGGGTTGAAGCCATGGTGGCACTCGTCGAATACAAGCAAACACAAATTGGATATATCGATCACAGCGTACTGTAGCAGCTGTCGAAATAGTTCCGCAGTCAACACCAAAACATTGTTTTTTGCAATCTCGCTTTCCCAGAATTCTGAAGATTCGATCGGAGAAGCCATGTCTCCACAATAATATCCAACGTTTAGATTGGTATGTCTTCTGATATACTCCGATTGTTGAAACATTAAGGCTACAGTAGGGACCAAAAACACAATCCGTTTTGCCTGTGGAAAGGTCCCAAATGTTTCATTTGAGAATTTTTTGATAAGTAGAACGGCAATAAATGTCTTACCACATCCGGTACCAAGGCAAGCGATGATATTTGATCTGACCCCTTTGTTATAGATTTCTTCTTGATAATCCCTCGCAAGGAATATTGGTGATGGCTCATAAGTAGCATGTGGAACTTTTGCAGGAATAGGTTTAATCGTTTCATTACTTTCTTTGTTCAGATGCTTTAGGATAGATTCCGCACATTCGAACTTGCAGTTCTGTTTGTTATATCCTGTGGCGTGCGCAACAAATTCTCCAAAAGTTGCCGTACATGAATATATTTTTGACGGCCCATCACGTCTTTCAGAAAATTCGAATGAAAGGTTTACTTTTAAGCGTTGTCTTAGATCGTTTAGTGCAGAAATAGGAGATCGACTATGAAACTTTGTAGTTTCCAACTCTAGTTTGCCTCCGTTGAAATCTTTTAGAGCCTTTTGAGCAGCTTCCATCCGAGATTCTTTGATATTTCTGGCTTTCCCTTCATATACTTTTGATCCGAATTTGAGAATGGCTCCAGTAGAAACATCGGGATGCTTCTCAAATTTCATGAGTATTTTTGATTTGGTAGATATCTTATTGAGAACATGAATAAGCGCTGGATCCGCCTCACTGAGTTGAATGGTTGAACGTTCGTCCATGGAATGTTCTTGAGTTTATGAAATAGGCTGCACGTGAATAAAAACTAATCCTAATTTTATCGCGTGCTTAGAAACTAAGGACTAAATAAACAGATTGAATTAAGCATTTATGTTGAAATCAACGCCCTGCCAACCCTTTATTGCTCCCATGCAAAATTATCCTTTATTAACTGAAAAGAAAATTCCAAACTCGAATTTGTTATGGACCAGAAACGTACAATTAATTTTTAAGCTGAAATAATTGAAAAAGATTAAAACATTCGGATGGCCAAAGACCTTGTTCTATGCACTATAAAAATGTTTCATTGGTTATTTTGAATGTCAATTTGATCGATAATCAATTTAAAGTCTCAAAATCACATTAATCGTACCATAAGAAACCAAGAGATTTTACTTTTAAACCACCGAGTACTTAACTGTTTTAATATCTTAGGAATTAGCGTTCATTTTCTAAACACACCTAGATTCTACGTAATCAAATTGAATTTGATCCTAATGATTCATATATTTACTTCTGCATAAACCAAATTAGAGAGATGTTTAGAAATGAGTTGGAATTCTTCAGAGATGACCAAGCCTCCAGCCAAGTTAGTGGGCTATTTGTGGCAATAAATAATATACGAAATATTTATCTTCTGATTCATATATTTATAACTCACTTCTCAAATCTGCGAATTTGTTAACTGGACTCCTTATTGAAAGGCAAATATGTAATATTATCTGATCAGCTATAATGGCCCTGATTATACCTAACAGCTAAACAAGACGTGACCATTGAAAAGGCTTTATTTGATGTTGAGAGAGTGTTTATGACCATAGAGGTGATCAAAAATCAGTGATGAATAATTTACGCGCCACTCCACGTTTAATTCGGTCAGCGGAACAGGATTAACAGGCCATCGAAATAGGTTAACGTCATAATTACCGATTTATACTTACAACGAAAAGATCTGTTTGGATCGGAATAAGAAAAATTATAAAAATTCATTACTATTTTAAACTTACGAATATAGCATTTGAAATGATTGATTCGAGAATAGACTGTGCAGTTCTTGTAAAATATTGATATTTTGATATCCTTCGTTCAGAGAAAAATTAATGTTAGCTACAACATTTAAATTATATGTTTATTCTTGTCTATGTATGAAAGAAAATTGATTTCAGTTACTTCGATTTGTAACTCCTCTACATGACCGAAAACAGTTTTGATTATTCTTATCTGATTTTTATCATTCTCATTTGTGAATGAAGATTAAATCGATGTCGGCCCCACAAAGACTAATTATTCACTAAATTATCATGAAATTTTAAGTATTTCATCTTGAAGGTTCTGCGGTATTCAAGTACCAAGCTTCCCTCCCTAAGGCACGCGTGTGAATATTTAATGGTTTCTGACATGATTTTGCATATAATGTTCTTTAACCACTATAAATTTAAACATTTTTAGATGTTGCCTAAAATTAATTCAAAAAAGCCATGCGCGAAAATTTAATGGCTGACATGATTTTTTTACATGCTCTTAAACCACGACGAATTGAGAAAACTTTGAAAAAATGTTTCCTTAAATTAATTATAAACCCCTTATGATGAATTTGTGTGATTATCGGTTCGAAATTATCCACCAGGCGATCCATATAAGCAAAATACTCGATTAAATATTCGAGCATCTGCCTTAGAGGTGGTGGAGCTTGCTATTTGAATACCGGCTCTGCAACCATACATAAAGTAGAGCAAAATTTGTTTCAAACCCCCAATAAAATTTTCAACTCAGAAGAGCTGTGGCTATAGAAATTGAACGAAACTATCTCGCTGTAAATTTCCACTATCTGGAGGGTTATGAGTATTTTTAAGGTTATAGAGAATGTAAAAGCTCTAATATATCAAATATTACTGTGCCTTGCAATTGACGTGTTGTCTTATAGTGAGTAGACTGAAAAATATTTATTGGAGTATCTTTTGAATCTAATTGGTCGTGGCACCAACAACGTTGAGTGATTATTTTAACTTTCACAAGGCGAAAATTGGAGGGTATTAAACAAGGATTGGAGAAAATGAGAAGCTTGGAGATTCCAATTATCGAGAGGGCTAACGCTCCAAATGAATAAGGATTGTAGATTCGGTTGATTTCACTGCTAAAAAATATGCTTTGATGTTAAAGTCATAAAAATTAGATACAAATAATATTTATAGGATTCTCAAAACTCAGTAAAACCAGGATCAACTTATTTGCAAACGTGTCGCAGTTTATAAATGCTGTCCGACAAAAGAAAATTTCTTAACAGGATTATCAATCATTATTGAGTATTTAGACACCCTAACTGGGGTTCATAGAAACACTTTCAAAGTATTGATAAATGAACTTAAATACTAGATTCACGGTAGAAATCGGAGAAAGAAAATAAAAATCTTGATGATAAATTTCATATCTTCGAAGAATTACAAGAAAACAAATATTCAATTGTTTTGTAGAAGAATTTAAATAATGGAGTATTGAACCAATTTCATTCTTTTTTTCGATTTTTATTCAACAATTTTTTATGTAAAAAATTATAGACGAGATGACGTCTGGGTCCCATATTAGGTGAATGGATTAACAAACTTTTTTCTTTAAATAATGTTTCCCAGGTCTATTGGTTTTCATACATGACTTTACCATTGTGTATATTAGCTTAGTGTATTAGTTGACAACACGTATATGGGTCCGATACAAAAAAAATCAGACTTTTCCTCAATTAGATGTCTAAAGGCGTAGCTTCAGCGGAAATTATTCTGAAATGTATTCGAATTTCATAAAAATTTACTGAATGTTTGGCAATTTCCTTACAAATATGACATAATCATCATTAAATTAAAATCTGGTTGCAATAAATTTAAAAAATATCTAAAATCTTGTTGATAATCTATTAAACTTTGCTCAATTTGTTCTTGCGGTAAATAAAAAATAGAGAATAATCAAACAAAACAAATGAAAATTTAACGCTGTGGAAATGTTACAATATTTTATGAATAAATTAGTATTCACTTGTAAACTTCTCAAAATAAATTAATATAAATTCGAGAAAAAATGATCTAAATGAAGAAATACTCAAATCCAAATGCAAAAATTTTCAAGGATTTAAAAGTAAAATCCAAACGTTAGATTAATGTTCGGATATGTTAAAAGATTCATTGTTAACATGTAAATATGAAGTTAGACTCCTAATTTTATTTTTGCAATTTCAATCAACGACTAAAAACGACTACATGAAAACATATATAGATTAATATATGAAAAAGCGAAACACAACTACACAAAATACCAGGTTTGAAGAGTAAAATCTCTATCGGGGCAATTTGGTTACATTCTTTAAGATCATTTTTTTTTATTTGACATATGGTTGAGTTACAACTTGGTAGGAGAATAGCAAAACATGATTCCAAGGTTCATTTGCCGATCAAAAACGTGCAGTGGCTGAGTATTTTTGTGCTGGTGGCCAAATAGCTACCAAATAGCTCTGACGGGTTTCACCTTAACTATTACGCATCTTAGCTTTCAATAATTCAAATATAAAATCCCAGTATTGATCATATTCATTAAATGTGAGTGTAGGTGTAAAAGGCGAGTCCTGTAGGAGTGAAACCAACAACCCGTCGATGCTCACCCATTGATCAAACATTAGACCACCCAGTGCTTCAGGCCAGCCTGGATAAAACTAATATCCAACAGTGAGTTAGGAAACGTTCAAAAATATGTTGTTTTTATTAATTAACGAGAGGCTAATTTAGTGTGGGAAAAAATAAATTACCGGGTTTAGCCTTCAAAATTACACATCCAATCTTTGTTTAATGAGCTGAGATCAAATGAAAGTTTTCTTAATTAACATGTTAAATTATTTAAACCATTTTAAAATTGGTCTCGTCTATCATGTAAGAAAATCAGCGAAGAGAACTTTTTTTAAAATGAATGATACAATAATTAAATTTCGTTCAGTACTTATAAAACTGGTGCTACACGAAAAAGTTATCATGAAACGTATGAATAGGAAAATTAACATCGTGTTTGGCCTCATATATTTTAAGTGTTTTTAATTCTAAATAATTAGAGATGAGGTGATTCTACATAGACAAAATGGGTTAAATTTCTCTTTCTAACAGTCAGCCTTTTAATCATTTCGACAGACAAGTAAATAATGGAATTATATACTCAAAACGCTTCTTGATGAATGAATCTTAACGCAAACATTTAAATCGATTTTGAAATAGCTTCCATCACAAATTATGTATATTTTTTCAGACAAATGTTTTCTAGGGTTGAGTGGAGCCAAAGTATTTTAAAATGTTCGTTCTTTCACGATTTTGTATAACTGCGAAATATTTGTTGCACTTAACTTATTTCCGTTCCCGTATTAAATTAACCTCTCGTTTATCACTTAAATAATATATTTTTGAAAGTTTCCTAACTCACATTTAATGAAATATGTTCAATATTAGAATTTGATATATGAATTATTGAAGGCTGAGATGCGCAATATTGAAGGCAAACCCTGGTAGATGAAAAAATTTAAATTGTTGAACTTAAATTACATTTGATCACTATGTGATAATATTCCTAAATTTTTATTATTTTTAGAATAAATTATACTCGAATGAACAAAGATATACGTATTATGGATACCAAAACTTCGATTCGTCTGATTAATATTTGGTTCTACGTTCATACGTTATCAAATAGTTCTAAAATTAATATATCACACTCAGTACGTGGATACATGGTTCAAAAGGAAATATGGATGATATCGTATCGTGATTGTATTTAGATTCATTGAAAACTTCAAAAGATATCGATCACGATAATTTAAAATAACTACGAATCGGTTTCACTGATAGCCGTCTCTTAAGAATAATTATGATGAGGAAATCTTCTGAAACTACTTGAAATATAAGGGAGTTGTAAGACATCAAATAATTGTAAATTTAGAACGTGTTGCTTTACAAATGGGTGAAAACTCAGAAGATATTTTTGTTTATATTAGAGATAAATTATTCAATAACTTTAAAATACATACCGTACTTCAAACCGATCTGAAAATAAATTTATTTTGCAATTTGCCCACGCCCGAAGCTTAACGACTTTGTTTACGTAATTTGTAAAATATCGATGATCAGAAGAAAAGACTTGAGTTTTATCGTGGTATCTCCACCTGTTTAATGAAATCAAAATATTTGTTGTAAACCAAGTAGGTGGATCCTGGGTTTCTATTGAAACGCTGAAATAGCACCAAAACTAGTTTAAGTTTAACGACGAATGATATATAAACATTGGGTTGAGTCATCCTCATTAGATGGGTTTATCAGAACCCGGAAGTTTTATCCTACGAACGAGATCACTCAATCGCAAATATATACATAATCCCTAATTCTTGAGATCGCATCTCTGATCAGTAGTTAAAAAAAACAGAAACCAGACCTCTTGAACAGATTTTTTGCGACAAAGCTCATTTGAACTAATTGCTTAAACATGAGACATGTTTTCATGGACTATCAGCGTATAACCCAAAAGTTTTCTTGATCAGAATCTACATTTCCTATCGCTATCCTGAATAGTTTAAGAGGTCGTTCGACCTCGTTCGTCTCCTCGAAGATTTGATTTAAAAATAACAATACAGTCAATTCCGGTTAAGGCCCCGTTTTTGTTCGGTCCATAGGCTGGGCACCTAACCCAAGTTGACTGTACCTGGTTTTTCATTTAAAAATATATTAGTTACGATCATGAAGGCTTTTTACAATTTAGTAGATTAACTGAGATAATATATAGATAAATTGTTATTTTCTTCGGATGTCCTATCCATTCATTAATCGCGGAATGAATTGTTCTGAATGATTGTTTATGATTTGATGTACTTGTTGGTGTGACTTCCGTAAGTACCAGCCATCCTTAATGATGTGGTTTCCCTTGTTAAGTATTTTTTCCTCAAAACAAGAATGAAGAGAACATCAGAAGGGAATAACCATATTCAGCCAACTCCGGTTAAGTGCACTGCCTCGGAACCGGGAAAAACGTGCACTTAACCGCAGTGTGCAGATATCCGGAATAAATATACATAGCCACATTGACATGGGACCGAATCTTTGCCTGCAGTTAACCGTAGTTGACTGTACTGGTATATTATTTGAGTTAATTTACCGGGTTTTGCTTTTGTAAAATTGATTTTTTGCATTGATAAATGGATTTTTAAATTGATGAAGTATTTTTTAATAAATCTATCGTTTATGAACCAAATAAAATTCGAAACTCGTCATAAAAGTAATCGAAAAAGTTTTTCTAATAGTCATTAAATTAACATGAAAATTATTGAAAATAGTAATGTTTCCTTTATTTATACATTTAAAAGACATACAAATGGTATTTTGAAAATTCCATTTATCAATGCACAAAATCAATTTTCAAAAGCAAAACCCGGTACTAAATGTTAAAAAATCCATATATCATTACTATCGTTACATTTTTAAACCCAAAACCTGGTGTCCTAAGATATACAATTTATTTTCAAATCCATGAATATAAAGACCTACCAAAGACTAAAAATCCTATGCCATCTGTAACAACCTTAAAGCAAAATTATTCTTTTGTTCCTCACGAACTTCGATGTTATCAATTGCCCCAGCGATTATTTTTATCCTTGAATAACGAACGGAGATTTAAACATATCGAAAAAGAATCTTCAATACAAGAGAAGGGAATACTGCAACTTGTAGACCATAATTCGAACCGAAGAGTAATGTAGATTTTTACAAGAATGTGTTACTGAAAGGGATTTTGAGTTTCAAAGAGAATTTTATATCAATGCAAGCTCAAGGCAAACGGGTGTGTAGAAGTTGCCTATTTTTGATGGTTAGGGATAAAACTAGCAGAGTTGCCACACTCAGACTATTTCAAAGGCCACAATAACTTATTTTAAAAACTACTTTTCAGATATAAGCCAATTAAAATCTAGAGTTCATAGAAAAGGTAACTTGAGGCCAGGAAGAGATAGTTGAGATTGATTGAGTGTAGAATCTATTAAAAAACACCACAACGGTACACTTTCAATGGGTAATGGTTCGTGTCGAACGAACTGCAGACCCGAAAGGTTTCTTGTGGAAGTGTAGGAGAGAACTGAAAACACCGTCATATTAAGCAAACCAATATAGGTATCACCAGTTTCTGAAATCATCAGGAATTCCTTTCCCAGCTATAAGGATCCGGAGCATCTATATATTCATTATAAGTGATCGGATTGAAAATTTTCAGGGTCATATTAGAAGTGCTTGAAGTAAAATTGTCTAGAGAGTTAAAATTTCTATTAAATTCAGAATATATTCAAGACACCTATGAAATTGGTTTGACGCTGGAAGAAATATATTCGAATCAAATATTTTATTGATGAATTTAAGTCAATGAAAAAACCAAATGATGATCCTTGCCTTGGAATGTTCTATGCAATCATATGTTATATTTTTAGGGTATATAATATTATCTACATTTTTGTTTCATTCGTTTTATTTAGCAAATAAAAGTACTTTAAGAGTACATTTAAAATACGAAATTTTAAATGTAAAATTAAATTAAGTTCTAGTTTTAACACAATTTAACTCGGTTAAAGAATAATGCGTTGTTCCCAGAACAAACAACGTTTAATCTTGTTGTTTACAAAATTTAAGTTGGCGAGCATGATTGACTTCAGCCTTAAATATTGTGTGACTTTTTTTAACAGAGTTCCGATCTTTTATTAAAAAATCCTGAAAGTAACAGTTTTATCGTTATGGGTGGTGGTTTTTATTCCAAAACCCAGTAAAAGATATTAATGACCTCAATAAAAAAAGATATGGAATCAAATGAATGATATATGATATAATTTTAATTACCTAGGTTATAAAGATTAAATGTATCTCAATTCGCTGGGAAAATCACAGGGTCTCCTTTGGAGCAATTTTTAAAAGCGCAGTGAACCTTTCAAAATTTTCAGAAGTTTCAGGGCATGAATTGTTTAAAAACTGAAAAATACACAGGATTTATATAAAATATGGATTAAATATTGTGTAAATCATTTGAATTTGTTTTTTATCATAAATTGATCTGAAATCTTAACTTTCAATGGATTCCGTTCTGTAACAACACTTCATACTTCTTTGGTCGATTTAGTATTAGTTCAGCGTTTGCGTTTTTTGAATTAAAAATGAACGACTTAAAAGTTCTAAATGCTCCGTGAGTTTTTTTACTCTGGATTATTTCTTACAAATTAACTTCACCGTCGAACAATTCTTTGAATCGTTTTATTCAGATGCAAAGTCAAAGATTTCGTGATTCTCAATAATTTTCTACTCCTTTTGTGAATTATAAATTTTCATCTTTCTCAGATTCTTGGTTTATAATAACTCAAATATAATTTTATCTTCAGTTATGAATTTGTCTAAAAACTCTTATCTTGGTACTGCGTCATCAAAACTCAACCCAGTAGCTAGTGTAACCACATACAAATTATTTTCTATTGATTGAGTCATGTTCATATGTTTGTAAGTTTTGGAACCAAATTCTGCATTTATCAAATAGTTTTGTATTGATTTTTGAGAAATTTGGTCCTGTGTCAATTTTTTCAATTTACTGCATCAGGAAAAGTATGTTTTGAAGTATATTTCCATATTTCAAGAATCATTTATTTTATTTTTAACGTCAAAGTTCAAAAAAACGATACTATTCAGCTTTTGAACTTCGTATTATTCCATTATATAGAGGTTTTGTAGAATCAGTAAAGATTTTGGAAGAGATTAAAGGTTATGTGCCAGGTAGTTAAATCAGAAATAGTTGTTTTTCTATTTAACGTTTCAATTATTTGTCAAAATCCATTATCTAAATCACATAAAATCCTACTAGTCATCCATGTAACGCTGTTATGCTTGAAATATAAAGTTCTCACAAAATATGCGTTTGAAGTATCTCTGTTTGGGAAATTTTCCCATGAGTAAAAGTTTAGTTTTCTTGTTTTCACTAAAATCAAAGTTAACAGAGAAAACCTTTGATTCGGGATTTACATTTTTTATCTTTTAGAAATTTTACCATTAAACTCTTAAATAGTTACGTCTGAAAATATGTTCAGCTTCATCACAATTACAAATGTCATCACGTTTCTATTCTTTAAATTTAATGAAATTTTCATCCTAAAATTTATTGCAGTCTTATTTTATGATAAGCGGAGTCACTTGATGAAACTTTTCCACCTATTCCAAATTTTGTGTGAATGGTGATTTTATATATTTTAAGCAGAAAACTCGTTAATTGTTATTTTTAGAAACAGCTGTCTAATCCAATTTAGGATATCAGATGAGTAGAAAGATTCAATTGACTGTATCCTTCCAAGGGGTTTAGATTTTAATTATTCACGCATGTTTTTATTGGTGGACCGATTCTTTTTGGATTCAATGAGCGAACTTTAATATATTTGACGATTTTTGCTAGTTATTGGCTGGTTGTCCACAAATATATTTGTTTTTATAACAGTCTTAAAACCCAAACGCAACGCCGTGAAGCTTTTGATGGATTATTTTCCATATATGCAATAACGTCCTTCTTTGATACCGGATTTTGGATTTAAAATAGATTTTTTAGAATACAATTCAGACAT
>JWZT01004756.1:194456-221637 GCA_000827895.1 Thelohanellus kitauei
ATTATCCGACTCCTACTAACACAAAGGAGGTCAGAAAATTCTTGGGGTTGGCCAATTACTATCGACGTTTCATAAACGGTTTTGCAGAAATAGCGCGTCCATTGCATAGTCTTTCTCAAAAAAATAACAGGTTTGATTTCAATCAGGAATGTAAGACGGCTTTCGATCAGCTAATAAGATGTTTAACAGAAGCCCCAGTTCTAACATATCCCGACCCAAGCGTTGATTTCTCAGTTTCAACCGATGCAAGTAATAAAGCGATCGGTGCTGTTCTGGAACAAAATGGAAAAGTTGTGGCATATGAATCAAGAGTTTTGACAAAAACTGAAGAAAACTATTCCACTTATGAATTGGAATCTTTAGCAATCGTCTTTGCCTTGAAGCAATTTCGACAATACTTGTTGGGACGGAAATTTAAACTTTTCTGCGATCACGAACCTCTGAAATGGGTTTTAGATAATAAGACTCGCAACGGAAGAGTGGGGAGGTGGGTTCTCCAATTGCTGGAATTCGATATTGATATAATCTATAGAAGTGGTTCGGAGAACCTTAGCGCAGATGCTCTTTCGAGAATCTGTAACTTGACAGAAATTCTTCCACTCATATCTGAATCTGAAATGCGCGAAGCACAAAGAAACGACGAAGAAATCCGGATTGCATACCACATTGCCAAAAATGAAAGAATTGAGGACCAATCGATTATTAAAAAAAAATAGCAAAAAGATATGATCAAATATCCAATCAACTTAAAGTTGTCGATGGTGTTGTTTATCGGGAATGCTCATTAGGATTCAATGAAAAGCCCTCCCTTCTTGTTATAGTTCCCAAGAAATATCGAAAAGCATTCATGGAGCACTGTCATGATGCGATCATGTCTGGACACGGTTCATACGATAAAACTCTGGATAGGTTAAGAAGAATGTGCTACTGGCCTGGCATGTTTTCAGATACAACTGCCTATTGTCAATCCTGCCGTCAGTGCTCACTAGCCTCAAATAAAGCATTCCACTCACCACTCACACCCGTTCTAAGTAATGGCCCTTGGGAGACTGTTGGTATCGACATTCTTGAACTAAATCAGTCAGGATCTTACCGATACGTATTAGTGATTCAGGACTACTACACGAAATGGGCCATTGCTCGGCCCCTCGTAAACCAAACAGCCGAATCGGTCTGCGACATTATGGTAGATGTCTTTGCCATTTTTGGTACCCCTAAACGAATTCACTCAGACCAAGGCAGGAATTTTGAATCGTGGGCCTTCCAGAATTTGTGCAAAACTTTCGGAATTGCAAAATCGCGGACCACGTCATACCATCCACAAGGTAATGGCCTGGTGGAGAGAACCAACCGATCGATAATAAATATATTGCGTAAAATATCGGAAACGCAAGAGTGGCACAAAATTCTACAAATTGTCTTATATTGTTATAATACCGCAATTCACTCTTCAATAAAAGTATCACCTTACCAAGCGTTATTTGGAAGACTGCCATACAGTAATATTTGGGACCCAAATAATAAACTATATGATTTTTGGACAAATTTACGTGAAAACCAAATTAACCGAGCAAGAATTTTCGATATGATTGAGTGCGAACTGAACGAATCTGGTGCAAAAGAGAAGTTATATTACGACACTAGAAACCGAGTAGAGTATCGTCCTTTCCGAATAAATCGAAACGTGTACCGGAGGATCCATCGAACACAAAAAACGTCTCAATATTGGGAAAGTGGATGGAAAGTAGTCAAGGATCTAGGAAAGACGGTTGAACTGTTCAATCAAGAGAAGAGCAAGACCATTATCGTGAACAAAGACAGGGTTAAACCAGATCACGATCGGATACGTATTCACGAACCGGGAGACGAAACATGGGAATTTTCTAAACCGTTCAAAGATGACCTATCTAGACGGTATCCATTGCGATACAGGAGACCTGCTATCACGAAATAGGGGGGGAAGAGATGTAATATATAACAAGCATATGTACACGGGCATACATTCATAGACTAGTTTACATTATTATGGATGTTCAACATAGCACGATAATTTTACCCTTCGGTATAATAAGGATTAAAATCCTATTAGTTTTCAAAATTATATCAAATTACTTTATACTACGATGTGAATTTCATTTTCAGAACGCATAATTACAATTGTCTTTTGGTAATCCAACCATCAGAAAAATTATAACGAGATTTTATCCATTCTATTTTACTGTGTTTTTAATCGTTAGACCACACAAAATTTAGTCATTTTAATTGCAGCTATTACCGAATTTCAGTTTGTTCACTCTTTAGATTTTGTTGTTTTAATCAAGGGAAATATTTAGTTCTTATATATACTTAAAACGTGAGGTCTGTTTAGGTGTTAAAAAGATGCTCAATACTTAAAAATTTGATGATTTTAATGTCATTGAAATAACTTATTGTGAGATAAATCTAATCAATGTAAGGAATTTTTAACCAATTATAGACTCTGGGTCATAAGGTTTCTATGCTGTGTTTTTCCCATAAATTTCAGTTTTTTGAATAAAACAACACTACTTACACTATTTTCCATGAAAGAAGCCGACGTTCCGATCAGGACATTCAAATGTTCCGATGTTATTTATCATAAAAAAGTACGTGATAAATTTTAGAAAGATTCTTGCTGTTACACAAAATCAAATATCGACATGCGACTATGCGTATTTCACTCGTGAATCTGAATGCATATCGTCACGACCCGTAAAGGTAGAATCTTTATCATTTTCAATTTACTTTTACTAATAAGTACAATGCTTGAACCTTTGAATGTCATATTCGGAAGGTCGGCCTTTTGGCATGGAAAATGGGGTATCTGTAAATAAATAAGTTATAAATGAATTCCAGATATCGTAAGAAGCACAAAGCTCAAGTATTTAGAGAACTAGATATGGAAAAATGCTTGCCTAGCAGGCAGTGATTCCCAGGTTATGAAACATTGAGTTTGACAGTGTTTTGAGATGCCACAATGATTACAAAATGTAAAGTAGAGAAACATTATATAAGATCTAAGAAAACATAAAAAATAGTGGAAACGGACCAGGTATATCAGCTTTAATGTAGCATCACAATTTAAAAAATTAATGTTGGTAACTGAATTTAATTATAATCTTCAATCTTATTCAATAATTTTACATGAGATGCAACACCCAAGAGTACTATATTCGATAATGGATATTGACAGTTACAAAGCCAATTGTTAATGAAACTTAGTTGGCTGGACTGCCCCTGCCATAGTTTTTTATATAAATTTTATTTTTTGACAGTAAATGTAAGAATGCGGATATCACACCGTTTCCCGTTGAAGATGTTGAACTTTCCTACAATGACATTCAAAGGTTCCTATAATGATTTTATTCGAAAAAGTACATAAAAATTTATAAAGATTCTATCTTTTAGGATCTTGAGAATATAAAGTTATATTAACGAGTCGAATATGAGCAGCCCTTTAATGAGATTGTATTTAGCATATTAACAAAATTCCATTTCAAATTTATCATTTACTTTTTAAAATAAAAGCATCGTCGGAACCTTTGAGTGTCATTGTTCGAAGGTCGGGCATATTAAACGGGAAATGGTGTATATCAATTTGATAAAATTCCTTGGATCGATTTTTGGTCTTTAAAGCAATATTATGAATTGAAACCTGTCAAATATTATGAACTTAACTGACTTCAAAGGTGCGTGTTTGAAATTTATCTCGCTTTCGGTGATTTATGGCAGTCTACGACTAATAGATTGTCGTTTTGTGATATAACCTGTGAAAGTTAATAATTTAGAGATAGTAAATTCTCTATTAACAAAATTTTTGACTATTTGATTACACGTAGAAAAAATGTTTTTCAGACTTTTCTGATTTGAACACGCAAATTCGGATAAAAAATCAATTATTCAGTTCAATCATGAAAAAATATCAGTTTTCTTCTCTTAACCAAAACATATCGCTATAGTTTTGAAATTAAAAAACGTTTGTGAACCAAGAAAACAAGAAATCGTATTGTTATTTAAATAAAAGAATTTTTATAAATCATTAATACTCATAAACACTGTTATTCTGGGTTATTTTTCAAATATATATGGTGGGAGGTCAACAATATCCTAAATTTTAAAAAATGTGATTGAAAACCATAATTTACTCCATGTTATATGTCAGGATGGTAGATTAGAATGCGAGGTTATGAAAAAAATGTGTTCTAAATTTGCTGAAAATGGATTATTCATAATGTTTATTCAAAGATGATAGATGAGAAAGCCAATATCTGGTCCCATTATACGTGATAAATCAAAAATTTTACATAAAAACCTAAATTAAAATTCTAACTTCCAAGCTATTCTTGTTGGTTTGAAAAACTCAACAAACTGTATGGTATTGGGAACTAAAACAGAAGGAGAAAAGCTATGGAGTTAATAGGCTAGGTATAATGCAGAAAATAAAAACTAAATATCAATTTATGGTCAAGGAAAATGAGATGTAAAACAATAGATGAATT
The DNA here is from genome assembly GCA_000827895.1 of Thelohanellus kitauei. Lineage (NCBI taxonomy): Eukaryota > Metazoa > Cnidaria > Myxozoa > Bivalvulida > Myxobolidae > Thelohanellus > Thelohanellus kitauei. Next base: position 198,974 of record JWZT01004756.1, read on the forward strand.
CTGATTGGAATTAAGCAAGTTACCTAATTTGTTTTGATGAAGAAATCGTTGAAACAATAATAACGGTAAGATTTACAAAATGATGGTGCTTGCGCTTGGCTAATTGTTGTTTAGACGTTGGCATTCAATGCTATGAAAAACAAAATGAATGTAACTTATAATTAGTGTCTAAGAAGCTTTCGCGAAAAGCACGTTGAAAAAATTGTATAGCCTGAAACAAAAAGATATCACTGAATATTTTATCCAAAAATATTACAATAACATCTTAATATAGTTAATATTTTTCAGTTATAATTGATTTTGGCTTTCAAAGTTTGTCTTACTTTACTTTCAATATCCCGAAGTAACACCTGCCCCAATTACATCGAATAATCGAGTATATATTTTATTAAAATTTCATGCTATGAATCCTCAATTTTTTTCGACGTAATAATATGACATCTATTCACACGAGAGTCAGCGTCGTTTTGTAAAATATAACATTTCTTTGATGTAGAGATTGGTATGACTATGACGAGCCGAGTTTCCCTTTCGTAGATGCGATTAAAGAGCACGATTGAATACAGAGTTTTACCCTAATATTCGAGTCACAAAAGACATTTAAACTTTATATTAGAAGGGTGGTTGTTAAAATCGTCTTTTTCGCAAAATGATATCACTTTTGGGGAATTTCTTTAGTAAAATTAACAAAAAAGCGTTTTTGCCAAAGATTAAATCATACATACGAGTCAAACTTCGGATTTAAAGACTATTTAAGCTAGCATATCGTTAGAAAATAGAGGGCTCTGTAACTTGGTATTTTGATCAGCATTAGTATTTCAAATAGATTCATAGAATCTTTCAGAACATGAAAAAATATATAAATTGTTAACCACATTATTTTTAGATGACTGTACTTCTATGAGTTTGAGTTATTATTTATACATACAAAAAGTTCTATGAGATTTGTGCTTCTAATTTAGGATTTTAAAAATTTACTGTAAAACTGAAGTGGTTTTCATTCAATTTTCTGAGAAGTATAGTTTTTCAACGGCGAACAATCAACAACAAATATTTTAAAGATCCATAAAAACACCTATCTCGATATCAGAAGTTCATATAATTAACAGATTGTTTGGGTTGAGCCGTAGTTTTTCGTCCATTACTTCAATGCACATTTTTGGCATCAGCTCAGAAAGAGTTAAAAGTTTCACACGATATTACCAAGAGTGGCTTAGGCTCGTCTTGAAGTGTAGTATTGCCAAAGAAAACCACTTTCCTCTTTAGAGTTTATCACCTGTTATGTACCTTTCTGCCCAGTAGTAGCTAGAGCAGAACGAACTCTCATTTGTTAAACATTATACAGTAGTTCCTTTGCCTCCTTAGGTTATCGTGCCTGAGAGTTTAGTCTGCTGTAAATAAATATATTTCCATACATAAAATCAAAAGTCTAATACAGGATGCTTATCAGAAACTTATCAAACCACTTGAGGCAGTTCCCAGATTTAAAATCCCATATAAAAAGGACGAGTGATATACGCTTCATAAACATAAGCCAAACTCAGAAAGGAAGGTTATCATCGCCTCAAAGCAAAAAACGGCCTCCAAAAAATGAACGACATGGCAAAAAGGTTTTGAGTAACAAAAATGGCAAAAATGGTAACACACGGGCACAATCTTATAACCAAAGTCTAATTTTTATCTTGAAATCAAAGACATTAAAATTGCGTAAATTAAACTACGTTTTAAGCTATTGTAATATCAGGCTATTCTGTATCATCCAAGTTCCGCGACTTCTGCGTGGAAGAAGCAAGTTTTGAGGATCGCATTTTACTTAGCTCGAGAGAGATCATTTCCTTTTCTTCAATGGCCTCATCCAATTCATTTTGCAATTTTCGTCTAGCAGCACTCATTCTTGCTAAATCTTCTTCTAGGATTGAGGCATCCTTCTTCGCAGCCCTGACGCGAGAATTGGCTTTCTCAACTTGATCTTTCGCGACCATGACCTGCATAGATTCATCCTTGAGCTGATTCTCCAAGTCGCGGACTTTATTTTCAGATCTCCTGATAGTTTTCTGGAGTGTTCATTTTCATACTTCTTTTTGGCCGAAACAGCTGCACTCTTAGCCTTAGTTTCCTCCTCTAAAGCAGCCTCGACATCTCTGAGTTGTTTAGTAAGGGACTTTCGAACGTCTTCCAACGCCTCTTCCCTGCTATTCAACTCGTTATCAAAACTTGATTTGAGAGCCTGTAGATTGACTTCCACTCTTGCTCTGGCATCTTCAGACATATGCAACTCGTCTTCTATTTCTTCCTTTTCTGCTTTGAGCTCTGCTAAATCGTTCTCCAGTTGGCGTTTTTGTTTCTCCAACTCGTGGTACGATTTTCCTTGGTCATCTTTAGATTCGAGTAAAGTTGCGAGTTCAGCCTGTGCTTGTTTCTTTTGGCGCTCAGCTTCAACTAAACCTGCGTTCAGCTCTTCAATTTGTTTATTCATGGTCATCACCTTGGCTTCATTTTGTCGTAGACTACGTTCAAAGTTTTCTTTCTCTTTATTTGCACGGTCAGAATTGGCTTTCTCTTCCCCAAGCATCTGATCAAACTTCTTCTGCTTCTTCTCAAGGTTCTGAGAGTTTTGCCGTTCCTTCTCAAGTGTCAGCACCAAATCATCGACTTCGCCTTGCAGCTTTTTTTTACTCTTCTCGAGCTTCGAATATTTTGCCTCGAGATCTTGAATTTTATTGTTTGCTGCCTCTAACTCTTTTTGGGTTTGTTTTTTTGCTGCTTCGAACTCTTCGGCAGTCTGAGCATGAGATGACAAATCGCGTTTCATTTGGTCGGCAATTTTCTGCAAATCAGCAACCTTTTGGGTCAAAGCAGCAGAGTTTTGTTCCTCTTCTTCGCATTTCGCTTGTTCTCCCTCAAGAAGACGCTGCAGTTCAGATGTTTTTGCCTGTAAAGAAACCTTCGCTTTCGTCATTTCATCAAGCTGCTCTTGGAGCTCTGAGATCTGACCTTTGACCTGACCGTAATTGTTATCTATAGAGGAGAATTTTGATTCAAGCTGCTCGTGACTGCTGGCAAGGGCGTCATATTCTTTCTTAACTTTTTGATAATTCTTAGTAAGTAACTCTTTCTCTTCTTCATGTTTCTTGAGCTTAGACTGTAATTCGCTGTTGTTTGTTTCAACCTGTTTCAACTTTTTCTCCAAATCATTCTTAATAATCACTAGCCTCTGTTGTTCTGCCTCGCTCTCACCTTTTGCTGATTCGACCTGAGCTTTCGTCTTTTCAAGCGAATTTTTGGCTTTTTTAAGCGAGTCTAACTGATCGTTCAATTCTTGAATAAGTTGATTGTGACGACCCTTTAACTCTGTGATAGCCTGCTCGTGTTGCTCAGCTTCTTGAGTAATTGTGTTTCGAAGGCTGGTAAGCTCACTTTCACGTTTAGCTTGAATATCTTTCTGGAGAGCTGTAGTGTCAAGGCTCTGTTCAAGTTCGGATTTCAGATTTTCTAATTCGAAATTTAGATCCTTGCTCTGCTTCTCGGCTTTTTGTTTTCCAGCCAACGCAGTTTCGAGCTCATCTTTAAGTTCATCGTGCATAGATTGCAATTCTCGAAGCGACCGTTCAACATCTGTACGTCTATGGGACTCGTCGTCTAATTTCTGATTCAAGGCAGCGATTTCTTGATCCTTTTTAGCAATCTGAGCCTCAAGGGTAGAAATCCTTGTTTGCTGTTCAGTAACCTGGGCTTGTAATTGAGCGATCAACTGCTCTAGTTTACTTTTGTCCTTCTCCAAATCGGTTTTGTTTTTTTTTCTAATTGACTGACGCGGTCAACGTATTCAGTGATTGATGCGTCGTTTTTAGACTTTGCCTTTGATAATTGCTTAACTTTCTCCTCTTCAGTTTGTAATTTGGCCAAAGTATCAGCGAGCTTATCTTCCATACTTTTCTTTTCTTTCAATAATTTACTCGCAACTTCATTCTCAGATGCCAGGTCTTGCTCCAAATTAGCCAACTTTGAATCAACACTCACTTTTTCAAGTTGCAATTTTTGCATATCAGCCTCGAGTTGGGATTTTGAATTTTCAGTGTCCTTTAAGATTGCTTGAACCTTTGAAAGTTCTTCCTTGGTTTGTCTGACTTTCTGGTCCTCCTCCTGTAACTGTTGTTCCATTTCAGCAATGACATCCTCCAATTCTGTCTTTTTGTTAGAGAGATCATTAAGTCTTTCATCTAGATCTGCAATCATATCACCATCTTTTTGGATCTTGGCCATAAAGTTCGCTTTTTCAGTTTGTAGTTGGTTAATTTTAGATTCCATGTCCTTGACCTCAGCCTCGACCTTGTCGACTTTATCTCTTGCTCGTTTGAGCTCCTCCTCTTTGGCATGCATTTCCTCTTCGCGCCTGGTGACTTGTAACAGAGGTTTTATGCGAATGAACATTCTCCACCATGACCAATATCGCAGTTCGAAGTAATTTCTGATATTTCTCTGAACAATAAACACTGCAGATTTGAGATGAATACGCTTGGAATGTCGAATACGAGCGATACGTCCACGTACATGAGCCTGGAAATGGACCATATATTTGTAAAGTAGTTTGTCCCTTTCCTCTTCTAGATTCGCTAGAACACCTGATTTGAAAAACACTTTAGAATTGCCTACTCTGAACAAGTTTTTATCCAGATCGAGCTTTTCGAGCATAACTTCGCATGCTTTTTTGGCGTCCATGAAATTTTGTGGAAGGGCATTGGGAGTAAGAATTTCGTAGCGGATTCTGAAATCATGAAACATAACACGATTAGGATAACCCTGCCTACATATCCTGATACCCTCGAGTACACCATTACATCTCAATTGCTCCAAAACTAACTGAGGAACAATTTTCCCAGGCTTTTTTTCATAATTAGGAATGATACAACGCACAAAATTTGATTGGGTTGATCTCAAGGTTGTCATAAGATTGGACAGCTGCTCCTTGTATAACTGGCCGACTGTTCTGAACATGCCCTTTTTGGCACGTGAGGCACCGAAAGGTGAATCCCCAGTCGATGTGGCAGTGAGACCAACAATATTGTCCCTGTCTTTCCAGAGTTCAGCCACAAATGAATCGGATGAGTTGAAGAGCAATTCAACAACGTTATCGTTCAAAGGATCCATATTTTTGGAAAGCCATTGTGCACAGGTGTAATTAACTTTCCCTGCGTAATGTACAATTGTGATGTCATAATTTGACCTAAAATCGGGTTTCATGAACTTAGGGTTTTTGGCGTGTTCTTTAATGCATTTTTCAGCAAATGACTTGTCTGTTGCCTTCGGGAACCAACACTCCTCGTCCAACAATCCGAATATACCTATAGGTTTTTCGAGTAGATCAATTGTGGGTTGTAAATCGAGGCCAAAATCAATGAAAGTCCACTCAATACCCTCTTTTTGGTACTCTTCCTGTTCCAAAATAAACATAGTGTGATTAAATAGTTGTTGCAGTTTTTCATTAGTATAGTTGATGCAAAGTTGCTCAAATGAGTTAGACTCAAAGATTTCAAATCCAGCGATATCGAGGATACCAATAAAGGAAGGCGAAGAACGACGGTCTTTGTCCAGAGCCTTGTTAATACGCATAACGACAAATTTAAAGACACGTTCGTAGAGAGCCTTGGCCAGTGCATCAACTGAAAACTCAGCTTGCTCCTTGGTCTGCGTGCGAGTGGTGAACTCCCGGCCAACCTTAACACGAGGCTTGAGAATAGAGCGGTTAAAGTCAGTTTGGTTTACGCGCAACAAGTGGCATATCTTTTGCTCGATATCGGTACTTGGCAAGAGAGCCTGGTCAGAAAATTTGTCTTGAACGAACGCCATGTTTCCAAGCAGCAAAATTGCAGAGATTGTTCTAAACATTGATTCGATCTCCTCTTTGCTTATTTCCATGAGCTCCATCGAACTCATCAAGTCATTAAAATCTTGAGCATCGTTAATCGAGGGAACAGTCATATCTCCGTTTGTTAAAAATTTATAAGTTTTAAGGTCCTGGAACATTATTTCCTTTTTCAATTCTTCAGTTGCACCTTTTGCGAGCTGATAAAAAATATGAAAACTGCGCTCCTTCTCGTGCTGGTGAGAAACACGATTCTTTTCCAGAATATATGTTATAATGTTTGTGCTGCTTATAAAACCAGTTGAATCGAAATTTATTTGGATAAACTTTCCGAAACGCGAAGAATTGTCATTTTTTATTGTTTTTGCATTGCCAAAAGCCTCTAAAATTGGATTGGCTTTCAATAGTTGCTGCTCGAGTTTGTTTTGCATATCGTGAGATGAAGTTTGGGATGAAGACGTAGTCTTGCATCCGATGAATACAAGATACTGAATGACCCTCTTGGTATTCTCGGTTTTCCCGGCCCCAGACTCACCAGTACATAAGATAGACTGATTCTCCCGGTCGTATAACATTGAATGGAATGCTGCGTCTGCTACCGCGTACACGTGTGGCGGAAGTTCATGCCGTTTGCGATTTCGATATAGCTGAAGTACTTGTTCGGAATAAATAGGAAGGCGTTTGTAGGGGTTGATAACGACGCAGAAAAGGGAAGAGTATGTGTAAATTTGGTTGCTGTAATACCTTTGGGTGAGGTTGTGAAGTACGGAAGCCTCGTTGAGACATGTTAGCTCAGCCATGTCCTCTACCTTGTCGAACTTAGGAGGATTCATGCGCTGGACATCGTCAGAATTAAGGGACAGCTGTTTTCCAGTGTCGATCACCTTCAAGATGACCTTGTCCCCCTTCTCCTCGATGATGCTTGCTGCCACGAAGCCCATCTCTTCGTGGGGGACCCAGACCAGACGCTTCTGGGTCCACTCAGCCTGTTCAACTGCGTCCACCTCAGGCTTGTGGCGCTGAGACATTAGTAACTTAGTTCCATCATCCATCATAGTTGCTTGCTAACAATAATGCGATAATACGATAATGAGGCCACACCTAAGCTCGTCCCAGACCCCAAACTAGGTTATGAGGTGTAATAGGCGATTAAGACGTCAATAAACGTTTATCAAATAAATTGGCCAGTTTAGCCGCCTTTCAAAATATACACAATTTATCACGAGCCACGATGTTCCGACGTCTATATTCTATGATTTTCTTTCGTTCCTGGGGATTGCACTACAAGCCAGGGCTGTCCATCACGCCCTGCCATTTTGAAACTTGGTATCTTGTCTGATATCGTATTGACAAAACATACAAAAGATTAACTTTATATATTAGCTCATTCATTATTATTGATGTGAATATTGACAAATTCACAACCTATTATTGACATATTAGGCCTTTAATGTTCATCGAATATAAACGACGTAATGCGAAGAAACTATCTTCCCGTGAACCAATGACTGTTAACTACATTAATTTAAAAGTACAGGCCTATTGGAATTTCACAATTTTCAGGTATTTGTGTTTGTTTATTGCCTTTCACTACTTGAGGTTGCGTATAGAATCTGTAATTTTGAGTGTAATTATCCTTTTGTTTATTTTTAATGTGTATTTTCATATATCTATGCAAGTTGGGTTGAAAATTTACGGAGTACTATCTCAAAGAGGTTTACATATTGTCATTTGGTCGTTTAGCTCAAGGTGCGGTCTTAAGACCTTATGGGTGTACATCGACCCATGTAAACAAAGCTAAAGGGTTGCGTTAAAGTCCTGTAACCTATTAATGATTATAATGTAATCAACCGTAGATTCCTTAAATTTATTGTGTTCTTATCATATTACACTGCTTGAGACAATTCGATTAGGACACTTGATATTGTCCTCGCTTTTTGATTGTTTCTTCTTCTACTTTAACCTTTTTGTTATAAACGTACCCTCTTATTTGTGCTCCCGTTTTAATTATGTTACTTCTATAACTACATTTTTGTTAGCTTCGGAAACCGACAGCTTTGGGTCACTAACAATATTTCCACAATGAGAGTGGTTTCACAATTCACTCTTATTTAAAGACCTTTCTTAATTTCTGATCTTTAATTTGCAGCCATGATATATGTTTGAATATTCGTAGCAAACCGACTCCCAGCTGGTTTTCTGTGGATTATGACTGCTTTTTCCTGTGTGAATAAAACTTATGTGCCTGAAACATTATATAATTCATTCCCTGATTTTACTTACAGTATCGGACACTCATCTGCGACTATAATTTTGATCTTCCTGCGGTGTAATAATCAAAAAAATAAACTTTTTAAAAACCATATATTGAACTCAGAGTATCATTCATACGGATGCAGTCTTTAAAACGTTATGCTTTTCGAAAAATAGTTGTAAATGTTTACATTATTCAATTTTTCACATATGAAATAGTTTGATTTCCTACCATAGTTTTTTGAAGTTCAAGAAAATATATTCTTTATAAAAGATAAAAATGCACTTTTTACTGACTTATTATATGGGTCATAACTTATAAGAATAATAGCTTTCCATAATACATTATTTCTCCTTCAACATTTCCAACATTTTTTTATTTCATAAAAGTAATTTCAAATTTATAAAAATTCTAGCTTTATGGGTCTTCAAACTAACCGGTTAGATTCACTAATCTATCACACGTTGTTATTTACCCAGATTAGATTTGAGGGTCACACCAAGAATCATTCTGAAATTTATAATTTAATTTTTTTATTAAAAATATATACGAACCTTTAAATGAAAAGATCGAAATTTCCGTATCGGAAATTATGTAATTCATTTATGACAAACATTTATGCATTTCGTGTTAAATGGAAACAGTTTTTTAGAATGACAAGACGAAATTGTTGTTTCTTACCTAGAAACGATTTTAGACTTACTAAATACATTTATCGCTGTTCAAAATATTTCAATGTCCATTGATTAATTATCATGGAAAGTTACCAGGTTTTATAACTTTTGCTGTACAAATAATCAAACTAAAATTGGATTATTAGTTTAAATTTAGCCTATAATTTATGAAGCTAAAAAAATAAATGTGGAAGAATTTCAAACTCTTACAAATACAAACAAATAAATCTTGTAAGAATTTTAAAATTTGCATAGCTTTAGTTTTTTTAAGACTAAATTCATATGAATGACATTCTTAGAGATTAATATTTCGTTTTTAGCTCTTTATTCTTGTTGATTTATAATATGACAGGAAATATTTTAAAAATTGAATAACATATACTCTGAACATTTCAGAAAATAAAACCTAGTGATTGCTTTATGGCGTTGAGTAACAACGAACCATTTTTTTGAAAAGTATATACACAATAATTCATATTTAGTGTTGTTTTACGCTGTTTAATTTTACCACGTATCAAGGTTGATCTATCAAACCAAGTTACTTATATTCAATAATAAGAGTTGTCAACTGTGCAAAAAAATCAAGGATCTTAAAATTTTTCTCTTAACCATTGACCAACTAGAAAATTCCAAAGTATTAGCCTTTTAAATAAATTCACAAAGAAAAATTTTGTAAAATATTTAGTGTTGAATTCTGATGCGAAACCGATATCTTTTGGTATATTTTTTAATTGGTGTCAGTTTATATCTAAATTCTCCGTTCTATCCTCTGCTTAATTTGGTCATTGCCAACAAGTATATGGTCAGCTCGACCATTTCAAATCCAAACTGTCTAGTTTTTTAAAGGCCCACAAAAGCATCGAATGTCTCGATTATCCGACAACTTTAAATGAGCCCTTGATTCAGGCAGATATTTTGGATACTCTAGATGCAAGAAAATTTCAGGCTTAAAACTAAATTATCACAAGTTATTAAACAGGAAACCCAGTTGTCTGATGAAAATAACTGCTAAATTTTCAGATACATCAGGGAGTTGTTGATACTCTCACAGGGTTTAAAGGTTTACAGACCCAGGTTTATGCGCAGATTCGATCTAAAGTAGGTAGTTTCGAAGGAGAACATAAAAACAATCAAATGCACCAACATCACTTAATGTATGTGATAGTACTTTTGTTTGTGGACTTTTATGAAATGAATGAATCTTTTATTGGTACCCCTTATATTTCAAGCAATTTTGTTTTGTGTTGGTGGTTGTTGTTAATTATGAATAAACAAATGTTATGAGCTTTATCGTGTATATGTTCGTTTTTTAGCGGTTCTATCTCTTTAAATTGGTATCTTGATACATGTTGATGCGGAGATCTTTAATGAGAATGCGTATGTGGTTATTTGTGCAAGTTATTCCACAAATTTTATTAACCCTTCTGTTAATTACTTTGATAAAATCTTGGTTAAAACGTCCATAATTCTTTCTATGTTGTCCAGTATGTTCATTGAAGCACAAAATAACTAAAGTATTTGGACGAAATTATCATTTTATGTTATATAATCTCCATTTTACTGGCTTCTGTTATTGATATAACAAGCCGAATTACAGAGCTATACATAGTCGATGCCCAATTAAAAGTTATACCTAGAAACTTAAAAATCTCGTTTATGTGCTATAAAAATGTATCTCTCTAGTGACATCAAAGCACAGACGAACAATAGAAGAATCAAGTACAATTTTTTACCTCCATATACACCTCAATTGGCCCCGATTGAAGAGATAACTTCAGTGATTAAATCACGCTAATATACTCTTCCTCGATTTTCCCATGATTCTGAGACTATAAAAGAATACCCCTCAAAAGTCATATCGTATCTCAATAATGGTGAATCCTTTAAATACGCACGTTTTCGTTCGAATGAGAGGATATCGAGATGTGGTATTTAGTGTGAACACTTTTGATCATCAACATTCGAATATTATAATTTTTATTTATACACTTTCAAAAAACAGATTTTATGTCTGTAGACGTATTTTCGAAATATAAAAATAAAATTTTTAGGTTTAACTTTTAATTGCGCGTGACTATGTATAACTCTGTAGGATGGTCAACTCCATCGTTTAACTAAGCCTAATAGTAAAAAAATACATCGATTTTATTTAATAAAAGCATTTTTTTAAAATTTGAGTGAATCCGATTTATTATTTTGTTTTGAATATAGGAAGTGTATAATCAGTATTATGGTTTTATTCTTAGAAAGATATTAAAAGAACAAAACAATGCAGTTTATAATATATTAATTATAATAACAGTTTCACCTTTTTACATTTAGTAGTGAAAACTCAATTGAGGTATCCTGATCAAGAAATCTTTATATCAGCAAGATTAATAAGTTAAATCCTGTCGGCTTATGGAAAAGGTTTTATACTTAATAGAATTAAACATCAGGCAATATATGAAAGTTGAATCTAACTTGCCTATCACTAATTCTTGCAAAACAAGTATTTATATCAGAAATACTAAAAAAATAGTCGAAGCATTTTTTCGCCTTAATGTTACTATCACGTTGTACTAACAAAGATCTTTTTGTTATTTTTGTCTATAAATCGAGTTTCTATCATATATCATAACCGAAAATGTCAGCAAACGAGATTTTGGTTATAGTTCCAATTATTCTATAGTTTGATTTATATTAATTAATGGGATACGCTCAAATTTACTAACGTTGGTTTTACCAATTTTTGACAACCCATCATATATCCGATTCCTTGTAATCGACAAGGTTATTACAAATTACAAAACAGTATTCTAGTTTATTCGCCAAAATTCATTTTCGGTCTTCATTAGAAACGCCATCGGCCTTATGACATTGTTTTAATATAGAGTATTTTTATATCTAGTGATGTTTGTTACTTCTATCCTATGTGTCCATGTTTTACGTCAACATTTATCGGTTTTTGACCATCAGTTCCATTTATGATTTTTCATCAACAGTGTATTTTAAATTGTTGAAACTGACGATAAAAATGAACGTTGATTTAAAGAGGTTTATAATACGGCTCATGAAAGAAATTTATGAGCTGTTACAACTTTATTAAGTAGATCGAAAAACCCCAGAGAACTTTAACAATTTAAAGCACAGTGATACCTGCATAATTAACTTTATTCCTTCGTTAAGAAAACTATATAATTTTTCGCTTGAAAAACCTGCATCTAGCCAATTGCATTTTGAGTTGCAAAAAGTCAAATCAAACCACCCTTATCCTTATTTCCGAATAATTTCTATTTTTTGATATGCTTACACGTGATTAAAGCTGAAACTAAGTGTACGACAAATGATTTTAAGTCTCGCCTCACTACTAGTCGAAGACTTGTCAATTATCCTTTTCTTGTTGGAGCTGAACGATTGGTCGGATGTTGGAATCAAGGTAAAATGAGTAATTTTATTCAGTTGATTCCACCACGCCTGTGTTAACTTTTTGAAGTGAATATTTGTAGCTGAAACAACTCAAATTGCAAAAGAGACCTGATCATAAGATGTATTCCAACTCTAACCCAATTAATTTCCCTATGTCAGATGTACCTTTAAACTAGCACTTTTAACAATTTCTCAATCATAAAATATTAAGTGTGTAACCGGAGCATATTTACTCCTTCCGTTTATGAATCCTGTGGATTTTTCTGTAACAACGCATATAGAAAATGAATAAACTTGGTTTATCAAATATATTGTATCAATGGCTTATCTTTTGGCCATATAGTTAATTTTACCATTATTTGATTAAAATAGATTTACCGTGTTCAATAATAATGCAATGGTTTAAAGAGTAATCCATGACCATTCTAATTATTAATCGTTTCCAATCCTCTATGATATTAAGTTTAAACCAAAAACGGTGATCCAATCCTATTTCTCTTTTCAGACATATATTAACTTGTCTTTAGCTTGTTGTATTGTATGATAAAAGGCTGTTTTTATTGTGAGAATAACGTTAATAATTTCTTATATTCCGAAGATTGCTTTCATTGATCCTGAGTCGGGTTTATAACCCAATGATTCGTAAGGATTTTGGGCTTAGATATTTTATATGAATTCAATAATTGTGATGTCATTAAAACAGGGTTACAAGGAAATCAAATTAAGGGCAGGAGTGAGAAATTCAAGACATATTGACACCATCAAAGAATGATCGCCATTCGATCTCATATGATGGAAAAGCTAAATATTATCATAGGCTGTTTAAAGACATTAAATTTTGAATTTTAAGTGTTTACAAAGTAAACGTGCTGGCAAATATACAAAGCAAATAAAGGCAAAATTATTTTGCATATAAAAACAAATGTTCTTCACTAAAATGTAAAAATCATTACAAATTGTTGTTAATGGTTCTAAATAGCCATCCTAAAATTAAATATTCTATTCATTATATAAATTATATTTATCATAACGAATTATGATTTAATCATCAATAATTATGGCTACCTAAAACCAGTGTGCATAAGATGGATCCTAATATACCACATTTTTTTAAGTAAACAATTGAATATTTTCAAAAAATTAATATTACAGTTTCTAATTTCATCAGGCATTTTCCCTTTAACTAAGATTTCCATCAAAAACAAGTTAAAGATTAAAGATCCTAAAGTTGTGTTCAATTAGTGAGATCTTTACATTGTTTCAATCATTATAAAAAAAGGCACCCCTTTCATCATTCCTATGAATCATCTCAATCTGAAAATACGTTGTGATAAATAACACCGGCTTATTGTGAACAAAGAGTATATTGTACCTGTTTGGTTTTTTAACCGCACCACTGCAAAATGATTCGATTCAAAAACTCCTTCGATTGAATGGTAAAGCTCGAGGTAAGTTTAGTATCAATATACTACCATGTTAGAGATCGTTGAGATTCTTATGAAGTTTGACTATGTATAGTTTGGGAGTCTGATAAGAATAGTTGCAAAGGATAATTCATTAAAAGTAGAGACCTCTACTCAAAAGATATTGTAGTCAGAAAAACACAGTCTCTATTAAGTTATTTACTTGGGATAACTAAAAAGAAAGAATCATCAACTAAAACTAAATGAATTCATTTTCCTTGATTATTTCTGAAAGAATTCTCAAAAAGAGATGTTCTAACGATCAGTTTGTCGGCTTCTGGAGATTCCTGGTAATTCTGTTGGTCTTTCCTGCATAATACTTCTAACATTCAATAATCAACATTTTATGGATTTGGCTCAGATATCGGCGAAAATAAATTTAGTTTTATGGTTGATTGTGATGTTTCCATTATTTAAGTACGTCATTAATGTAAAAAACAGGAGTTTAGATATTTTGAGCGTTTTGATTCTTTTATCGAGGGAAGTTGCCCCATGACACAAAATGATACTCTGTTATTTCATAAAGAAATTATTATGATGTAAAGGTTCCATTTTCTTTCATTATATGATCTATGACATAATTAGATGAAATGAAAATCACAAATTAATTTAATAAACCAGGTCCTTACACATTTTGAAAGTTTCGATGATATATTAAATTGCAGATATTGGGTTAATTTAATATTTCTATCTCTGATGACAGGACAAGGTTGCAGGGACAAACTGGTCCCCAGGCGTGGCTACATTGAGCGGCAAGCAAGAAACGTTTTCCTAGCGCACGAATGTCGCTTTGGTATCATAGCCCTAGAGGGAAGTCGGTGACTGTTTACCAACGGTAAACCTCGCGTTACTCTAGTCTATGCGTGAAAACGGGGGCCTATCCGGGATGCGACCCTGAGAGGGACAGTCGCTTGTGGACAACGTCACAGTTGCGCTCGATGTAAAATCCGTACAGTCATGTACCGGTTCATGTTGAATACCTCCAAAGACCAAGGTCAAAAAAATAAAAAGGTTTTCCCGTCTACTTTTTGGGTGAGATTAGCCGTTTTCACACAACTGTAGTTGAGGTCTTTGCTCAGTGTATTAAGGAATAAATATATGTAATTTTTAAGGGTTGTGATTTAAATCATTGAAAAAGCGCTTTTCAAAGAAAAATTCAAAGGCGGGTTGCATTTTATGAAATTTATCTAAAATGTTAAGGTCATAATTTCTGAGTATTGATTTAAATTTTATAGACATGCAAATTAAATGAACTGAGATCAACTGTTGTGCTGAAATGTCAACTGCATCATGTTGAACAGACCATTGGTGAAATGTTGTCAAAATTAATAAAATTGTGATGTTAGGAGGGATGCCAGAGATCTGGAGTCGATATTCTGTAAAACTCAGGCTGAACGATCCATTGAATCATATTCCATGATTTGAAGGTGATGATGCACAGTTCGCTCACGGGATGCGTTCCAACCGCCTTTATCAATTATTGACAATCTGACGACATAGAAATCTAATTTTGATTGTTGGACCACAGACAGTTACCCTTGAAGATGAGGCATGTTGCGAGGGTAAAAGAATGAGATTGATGTTTTTGGCTTTGTAAATATGAATGCATTCTACTATGACAAATTAAAAATATCAAACGACGTCATTAAAGAAACGTGTGATACATCAAATTTATTGTGAATTCATTGACGGTGCTCATCTGATAAGTGTAGCTTATAAAGGCAAAGAATTTATTGGTAAAATAAACTCTATAACTTCAATGAAATAAAATATTTCTTCACAGTAGAAGGGTTTATGGCTCTGAGACAGTACCTTGTATTGAAAATCTAGACCTAAATATTATTTCATGGTCAGTGTAAACAAGAAAATTGAGAAGCACTACCGGGTTTTTCGATCAATAAAGTAATCCGTGACGACCAATAACGTCGTTTGTGACGACCAATAGAGGCACTTTTTGTAAATAAATTTGTGAACATAAAAAAGAACTGTATCGACGAAAGTGAAAAAGTTTAAAGTTCAGCATGCATGTACAACATGAAAAATAGTTACAATTTTTTTCGAATATGTGCCTTAAAGAACAAGACATTCCTAGAGACTAAAGTTATGAATTTCTGAAAATAAAACTACATCTATTAATTTCACTGTTTTTTGTTACTTCTTTTGATTTTCTGTTAAATTCCTTGTTACATCTCCGATTATTAATCGACACAACCCGCTTCTTTCGATCAAAAACACAGTAACTATGTTTCATGTCGTACATGCATGCTGAACATTAAAATTTTTCGTTTTCCTCAATACGGTTCTTTTTTATGTTCAAGAATTTATTTAAAAAAAGTGCCGTTATTGGTCGTCACGGATGACTTAATTGGTCGCAAAACCCGGTAATTTGTATTTACGTCCAATGTCTGATGATTTTTTCTCTTCGATCGTGGAAAATCTATGATGTTGGTAACATCTTAAAAACCCACTTTTATTATTTGGTTGAGATAAAGCCATTGATTGATTGAATTACAAGAGGTTGAACCATACCTTCCAAAATAATGATATTAGAAACGTCAATATACCTACCCTTCTGATTTAAATTGGACAATTTATAAAGGAATTCAAAATTAGTCACAGTTACGTATCATCGATTTCACACTCTGTGATAAGAGATGGAGTTCAGCACAACCACCTCCAAATAGATGAAGCTAGGATCCGATTACACAACTCGAAAGTCGATGAACTTGATCCACGTAATCAAGAAGAAATAGAAAGACACGTTAGACGTAGTAAGCCATACAATCTTTGATTGATTATATCCAGGATTTTGTGACATTCCAAAGGCGCTGCCCCAATATTTTTTAAAAAAACACAAACCGCTTCGCTTCGACACTGATAAAACAGTACAACATAATTAATTTGAGCATTAAGCTCAGGGATTTTTCATCCGCGCATAATTGTTGTATTAGTCTTACCGCAAGTAACGCGTCAAGCCAAGCTGGATTTAATCATTTTTCAGATCACGGAAACCTAAGTTAACGATTCGTATTTTTGTAAATGGCCCCTTTCTAACTTATATATAACAAATTGGTTCTCAAATAAGATTCCGGATTGATCTTCAGTGCCTATACCATTATGCATTACAGAGAGGGAAGCATTGTGTTTTTCCTTTCAACGTCACTTTATATTCAAAAATCACAATAATAATCTCATATGGCCCTGATTTGAGTGAAAACGTATAATTTTTGCTTGAATAAAGTTGGAGAATCGTAATTGATCTCTGTGGGACTTATTCGGGCATGCATATAAGGAAGTCTTTTAATCTTTTGCATAGCGAGGATCAAATCAGTGTTTAAGTTAACCTAAAACAGAATCGTCTGGAAATAAGGAATGTGACTGTTTCACCTGACATATGATGTTATTTTTTGAGTGCGTTCGTTTCTCAATATATCACTCTAAATTTGGGTCAATGGTGTCATCAATTCTTAGCCGGAAATCTGTTGAGAAACGAATAAAGGTGCTTCAGTGATGGTTTCGAGTTTGCAATTCACGTATTACAATAAACTCTAAGGCTATTTTGAATGAGTGTTTTAAAGTGTAAAATGTGATATTTCGATTAATGCGTAGAATCTATCGGCCGTGACACACATTATCAATAGATACAAATACACGAATGGATCTATTATATCTTACATCAAGCTGTGAAAATGGAATAAATATAGACATCACGAAAAATATAGCATTTGAAGAACTAATAGTGGATTATAATACAAACGGGTATAGATGTGATTTGGGTGTAAATAATAGTGTATAAAACCTTGATGTAAATTTTATTAAACGATAGATTCCGATTGGGTGATAACGAGTTGACACGACCACTATTATTGGCGGGTTTATTCGTTTTTTTACTTATGGATATTTATAACTTAATATCGAATTTATCAAATCGAGAATATCAACAGGTCCCCTTGTTCATATTCGGGTCATTCTTGAGGGAAAATTCACATTATTTTTTTGAAAAGCTCTCTAATTGCGAAATAAAGGTACATACTTTTGAATATAGAATGGTGTTTCAGTTATAAACTGCTTGGATATGTCTAATCAGTCAGATTTCAACAATGCGCTAGTCAGATGCTTACATGATAATTTAAATTTTGATATAAAACTCAAAAAATATTTTAAAATATTTGATATCAAGCCGATGTTTTTGGAAGAAAATCTTGATGGCTCAACAGTAATAATATTCGACCGGTTCGACTGTGCCATCAATAAATTATCTCTTGAATATATGAAAATACTTTTCAAACTCCACGAATATATTAATTGCAGAGTTTTGACCATATTTTTATCATCATTTCCGTTATCTTCGTTTGACAGACTTTCTGGACGCGTTCAGGTATTATCTTACCACTTCTCTGCACCAAACTTCTCAGATATCAACCAATATATTATCGATAAGCTTTTAACAAAGAAAATAAATAGAGATTGTTTGGAATTATTTTGCGAACATATGGTCAAATTACATTGGTCTTCTATGGATTTGATGAGACTCATTCAAGTTTCAAAGTATTTCCTTGGAAAAATTTTCCAAAATAATAAGAAAGCCTTGAAACATATGGAATTAATGAAAGATCAGGTATTTGACATTGCACGGTCAAAAAATATCACAATTGCGAAACCGGAAACAGGGGTAGGTTTATCTAAATGTTTAAAATTTCTTTGTGTTGCAGCGTTTTTGGCTGCACGTAATCCCGAGAAGAACGACGATAAGTTATTTGCTATGAAATCGGAAAAGTGCAGCAAACGAAAATCTTGCGCTTCTAAGAAATCCGATCCAGTGTTTCAATCAAAAAGCTTCACATTAGAACGCGTTTGTGCTATTTTCCAATCAATTGCCCAGAACACTTGGCCCTTACATCATCTGCACACAAATGTATCAACTCTGGTTGTATTAAAATACATTGTACCTGTTTCTCCTTCAAGAAACTTTGCAGGATATTTCCAACCTAGATACAAGCTGTCACTTGACGAAGATGTGGTACGGTCTTTAAGCGAAACTATCGATTTTGATTTGAATGCCTATATGTCCTATATGTGATTTTTATCAAAAATATTTATAATTATTCACGGCGCCTGTTATTAAAATATTTTTGAACCCCATATCGTTAAAAGGTTAAGCCTTTTGACCTACATCCAAACTCTGTTTGAATGAAATCTATTTTCTATTATCTATCTCATGAATGATTGATTGACAAAACCACAAACATCTTATCTCTGTTGATTCTTTTTTCCCTTTTTATCTGTTTTAAAATCCAGTCTTCATCGATCATGAATATCGGTGTTGTAATTGAAAGAAAGTTGAAAATTTTAATCAATGAAAAAGGATTACATTTTTGGTATGATGTCTCAGACAAGATCTCACTATATTAAGTTCTCAATCTGATTCATATGTGGTCTATTTAAAGTGGATGGTATTAGATCGATCATATATCGTTTGTTGATACATTTTTGACTATGCTATTGTCCCTCTTGTCAATCTGATCTCTCACATATTCCAAAATCAGTTACCACACCTTACCTGGTGGATCAGCACTCCGCACATTTTTTAATAAATCGCCCATATACATGAACCATAGCTTTCGATCTCGAGTAGTACTCAGTGAATATTAGGGAATATGTCGTGCATGTTTCAAATCTTCTTGTCTAAAAATACAGTTGAGTTGAGTTTTTGAAGAACTAGTCATAAATTGCTAGGGGTAACACAAAATACGCTTTGAAATTATGATGTCAAATCGAGCAATAATTTTCATAATCCGGCGTTGGATAGCAATCGAAAAACATCGTAACACAACCTTCTGTTTAAAGTATAAGGTAAAATGTTGAGAAAAGTGGCACTAAAGTTATTTTTGACGATGATTTTAATTTTACCCAAAAACAATAGCAGAAACTTGAAAATTCATCTCTCTCCATCCGAAAAGCAATCTTGATTTTGCCGAATAATTTGAAGTTCGTTGTTTGATTCACCTTTTATTGTTTGGATTTTAAACATTTATAAACGGTTGATTATTTATATACAGAGACCTGAAGTGACGATGTACGAGGATTTATTATATATTTGTAGGTTATAAGCTACGATGGTATGGATAAGGTGATCGTGGAGTTTTGTAATGTCGATGATTTATTTTAGAAAGTTATCAACGTCCCAGAAATAGTTGAGAGTCTACTTGTTACAATATACAAGAAACTAGTATTGAAAATGCCAGTGATTTTGGGTTATACATAACGATTTACGTTTAAAACCACAATTTTATCTATTCTAATGGTCATGGAAAAATATTCACTCTTGAAATGAAATTAATCTTAAAAGAACCACTTGCCTGTTCTTTTGATTCTAAAACTAGGCACTTGAAATAAAAACCAAGTCCACGTGAAGTTATTCATCCAGTTGGTTATATTATTCGTCATCATAATGCAACGAATTTTTTTCATATTAATCATTGTATGAGGAACATGAGGTTGCTGCACTCAAATTAAATTATATTCATCAAATATTACTTGAAATGAGTGCACCCAAAGGGAAACTCAGTATTATTAGCCCAAATGGGGCATCTAATTCACTCAGAACCCACAAGGAAAGTGTGTCAACTCATTTCATTCTGAGTCAGATATAGTTCATTTTGTGTACAGCGGGCCGGTATAGCACATGGGAATAAATTACTAAAAGAAAACAACGTCAAAAATCTCTTCCATTATATTGATATCTTTATCAACCCAGAGAATGAAAACGACAATTTGAGCAGGTAATTAATATCTATAATCTCATTTACATCTTTTAAGTCCAATATGGGGTGGGGTAAAATCGATTTCGTCGTCAGGTAGGATCAATTTGGATGATGGATAAAAAAATAGCTTTTAAATTTAGAATAGAAGCATTGATGGTGATTATTATCATTGAAATTTAATAACTATTTTTTTATAAATAGTTCAAATTGATCTTACCCGACGCCCATATTGAACTTCAAAAGGTGTATTGAAATAAAAATATGATAACGGATTTTATTTTTTATGAAAACGGACAGTAAATATCACACGGAGCATCAACAACTAATTGCATTCTTGTTTCGCGATGGCCTTATATTAGCAAGTGTTTATCACTTATCAGGGTATAGTAATTCTGTGCTGAACAGCATGTATTTCTTTATCATCACAAAATGGTTTTGATATCAAAGCTAATCGGTGAACCATGACAGTTCACTTTCAGGCAAGCTTCATTAATACAACTGATGTTTTTAAAGAATGAATTCTGGTTTTTATGTGATAATTCCAAATAACCAAATCGACGTTCTAGAAACTTTCACTTATACTGTTCAACCCCATTATAATTAGTTTCGTAATTCTGCAAATGTTATACTGTTTTGCAACAGAGATTTGCTGTATGCAGATCAATCAAGTCGATTTTTATTGACGTCAATAGTAAAATACTTGGCTTTAAAACATTGTCTGAGTAAAGCGACATTCGATATATATTTTTTTATCGCTTTTGTTAGCGTATTGTATCGATAATTATGAGGTTGTAAAATTGTTTTGTAGTCGAAAGTAAAAAATAAATACACATTATTCATTAACTGGGAGGAGGTGAATAGACTTGATGTGAGAAAAGCAAAATAAAATTGAAATTTGGATACGTTCCGTGTATTATTTTCAATGTCGCTTGCTTTACGCCTCAGAAAACTACTATTTTGGAAAATAAGTACAAGTTAATAACCAAAAGATCATTTTTGGTTTCTGGTATAAAATAATGCTAAAGCTTGTTACCAGGTTGTGTGATATTAATTGAGGTTCTTAACGATATTTGTCGCGTAGCTACATATATTTCTTACAAATAATCTAAATAAAATAAAATTGGACAATATGTAATATATAACCAGAATATGTGCATGCGCAGACATTGAGAGACTAGTTTACATTGGTAGCGGCGGGTGATGCTAAACATTATCAAGAATTTCAGTGAAGGGGATTTCGAGCTGTGGAGCTGGAAATTTGAGAAATGCATGGCATCTATGAACAAATAGAGCGACGAAGAACTGGCGTTTCATCTAGCAGTTTTTCGTTTTTCTAGAGGGGGTTGCTCTCAAATACTTTAGGTCACTTGACATAAAGGTTCAAAGTTCGTACAAACTTGCGAAACAGGCGCTTCACAGTCGATTTTTGGCGGACCCAACCCAGTCATCACTGGCTTTGGATCATTGCGAGAAGAGCCCCCTTGAAGGTTTCGAAAGCTTCGGTTACAGAGTTAAAGAACTGGTTGATCGAAGTTATCCAGGTTTTGGGGTTCCTCAGAGAGAAGTTTTGTATTTACAGAATTTCCTCCGTAAAATTGACCCCGAATTGGCCGAAATGCTTGCTGCTCATGAGGAGGCGAAGACAATAGATCAAGCTATAGCGATCTGCATTAAAAAACAGAACGCAAAAGAGCGATACGGTGCCAAAACGTTAAATGTTGTTCAGCCCACCGGAGAGGATGCCATACATAAGCTGTCGACGGAAATTGAGAATCTAAAGCTCAAAATCGAGGACCTTACAAAAGTAAGAGAATACGAGGTTGATGCCATCGAAACCAGAAGACCGAGAAACGTGCAAATATATCCTCTAAAATGCTTTTTCTGTAACAAAATTGGGCACATCAAGAGGGATTGCATAAATTATCAAAGGAGTCGCCAATCTGGAAATCGGAGAGGTATGATTTCTCTTTTCACCTATTTTCATAATGACGATAAACTACCTGTTATATCCGTAAATATCAACAGTATTTCCATTCAGGGTACCCTAGACACAGGGTCATCCACGTCATTGATTTCACGTAGAATTTACCTTGAAAAGTTTTCTAAATGCAGGATATTTCGGGACTCGGCGAGGTTACTGAGTGCAGGCGGTTCTCCTCTTATGATTGATGGATACATTAATTTTGACACTTACTTTAATAGTATTTGCAAAATCCATAAATTTTACATTGTAGAGGG
>JWZT01004756.1:272466-290709 GCA_000827895.1 Thelohanellus kitauei
GAAAATCATGTCAGCCATCAAATTATGCGCATTATTTTTATATTAATATCGGGCAACATTTATGTAAAAATGTTTCAATTCGGTACCGTTTATAAACATTTTACGAAAATCATATCAGAAGCCATTAAATTTTAGCGAATGTGCGTTAAGGTTACGTCAGCCTACTTAATACCAAATAATGATATCTTCAATTTTAGGTGGCTAGGAATTGATTGACCTTTAGCTATAACTAAAAAAACACATGCGCTTTTGTAGTTCGTCGATCGATTAACTGCCCGAACTTCTACGAATATATATATATATATATATATATATATAAAATAACATTCATCTATAAATAGAAAATACATTATTTGCATGATTAATAATTACAGTAGGCTTTGTTTGAAAATTTAAAAATTCATTCAAAAAACTAGGTGGTTGTAAATATGAGAAGAACAGTTTTTTGCCAAAAAGTGATATTTAAGTAGAGTGATATCTTGCCATTATGCGAATTTTTAAAAGATTTCCTGAGATCAATTTGAAGCACCAATATTTAGATGAGTATCTCTACATAGTTTTGTGTCAACATAGTAAAAAATTTTACAGCTCAATTAACATTTTTAATGGTCAATTATTTTCTGATCGACAGGGGTTTATATATTTAATATATTGATAAAATTTAAATAAAAGTTAGGTTTTCTGTACTTATTAATTAGAATAACCTGTGATGTTCATTGCAGCAACTAATTTAGAGACCACGATTAGATTTACCAATATGTGAGGAGTAATATCAAAGATATTGCTATGAAATGCTCTATTTGCAAGGCATTCCAGAAATTTTCATTTTTCAGAGCTCACTATTTGTGTATAAACGATTATAAATTTAAAAAACCGATTTAAATACAGGTCACTAGAGATTCCATCTATAATAAATGAACATATGGACCAAACCGCTGTTTCAAAGTGGTCTAATAGTAATTTACATAATAATATTTCAAAATTTTAAGGTTTGTGGATTTTCATTTTAACTTTATATAAACTCAAAAATTAAAATGTAAACACTAAGTTCTAAATGAAAATTATAAAATAGTATTCAAACATAATTTGAACAAAATGTAAAATAAATCCATAAGCTTAGTTGATATCTTTGAGATTTAACGCAGTAATTTTCTTAATAAAGGCTGTTCGTGGTGTACAATCATAATTTGTGTCGGGTTTGACCTGAAAAATATCTCAAAAAACTGCATACCAATTTACAAGGCGATGAAGTATTTGATAATTTTGGTGTCTTTAACTCACTTTGGTTAAATTCATCATCTTTTAAAATATCTTCTAGAATATCTGAATATATTCATTACGGACTTGGCAAATCGTTGATGTTGTTGACCTTGAAATCAGACAATTGTGAAGAAATAGCATTATCTCTATTTTTGAGGCCATTTAATCGATTGTCGTTGATTGGGATAAGTGTTGCTTCTTTACAGTTAGAAATGTTGATTAAATCTTGATCAGAGTTACTGAGTCTCTTTTTTTCAACTGTTGAGCACAAATATGAAAAATCACTCCCACGAGTAGATTGAACATCAACTACAGGGGGTTTTACTTTTAGTGTATGCTTAATATTCTCAATAGTTTTTCTGCTAGATTCGTATAATCTTTTGAGTTCAGTATATTTTTTATCCCTCTTTCTCAACCTAGAATTAGCCATCCGAAGTCCAATATATAACAGTTTCTTGGCTTTATTGATTCCATCTATTTCATGACGTAGTTTAGTATTTGTCTCCTGCTCCTCCCTAATTTGTTTAACTAAAATTTAAAATATTATTGACGGATCTGTGAATTCATTGATTGGTTCATATCACACAAAAGAGCTGTGTTAATTGCTGTATCGTCGATTCCTTAAAAAAAATTAAAAATACTTTCATTCACTCTATAAATCCTCAGAAGTTGATCGAGTGAAGAAACAACTTCACCGATTTTTGACATAAAATCTTCGTCCGTGACATCTGAATGTTACACATTTTAAACTTATTGGTGTCACATGGCCTGTCAGAGAGTTTCTGTCGTTATAAATGTGAATACTGGTTATATTCAATTGCTTTTAATTTTTCTGACTCATCAGGTTTGATTCCATTGGAGTATTTTTCAGCCAAAAAGTGCAAATAACTTTTAATTAAAAATAATACCCGGGATTTTTTATGTTAGATCCAAATAGTTCGAGCAGTTTTAACAGAGTGAAAACAGTATTTTCGTCGAAAAAGTTTTTTATTCTAGACTCGAGTGAAATTCTCATGGCGTTCTTTATTAAAATCGAATATACGTGAAATTCATTAAATTTTTGTGTGAGACATGTATTAATGGCTTCGATATCCAGAGTTGAACATCTATAAATATAAGCTTTACTTATCATTCCTATTAAACTCTGTTTCGTTGTTTGATGCATTTCTTAATTTTTCCTTCTGGTAACACTTCTCAAGTTCCTACAAAAGTATAAAATTTAGAAATTATATTTGGATAAAAAAATATCAGCCAAAATGAGGTGATTATTATTTGCCTTGCCCAGACAAACAAAGATGGAATGTTAAGTTTATAACTCGTAGCTTAACATTACGTCAATAAATATTAAAACTACTAATTTAGTTTAATTAACCATTCTCTGTCGATCCACATACTAAGAATTTCTTTTACAACAGGAGAAATGG
This sequence comes from Thelohanellus kitauei, assembly GCA_000827895.1. NCBI lineage: Eukaryota > Metazoa > Cnidaria > Myxozoa > Bivalvulida > Myxobolidae > Thelohanellus > Thelohanellus kitauei. The sequence goes on from JWZT01004756.1 coordinate 275,151, forward strand.
TGTTAAGATTAAAAACTGGTATTTTAGGATTTAGGTCACATTTAAATTCAATGAGATTTTTATCTCCCAAAAACTTTAAATTTTTGTGATGTAGTGGTACTCTAAAAAAACTCATTTTGAAATATTAAATAAAAACACGTGAATTTATATTTATTATATTGGATCCTTTATAAAACTCGCAATTTTATGAAATAATTTGACTTATATTTTGTAAAAAGTATATATATCCTGATTATCATAAACTCATGGTAAATATGGATCATAACATACCTTTAAAGTTTTATGCAAGTGTCTCAATTGCTCATTGTACCCCTTCTCCAATTTTTCTTGACATGTTTCATTGATTTCAATCTTTTTCTTTAAATCTTCAATTTCTCTTTGTTTTTCGTTTAGTCTTTTAGTCAAATCTGTGATAGTTTCATCAAAAGATGGTTGATTTAATCTCGCAAATTCATGAGATTCTGAATGGTGATTAATATGATCACTAATGTTAAAGGTTCAAAACTTTATAGGTGGTTGATCGTTTATCATTAAAGAGGTAGTTATATTACTGTTAAACTCCATTGGAATGTGCTTTTTACTTTCATTCTCAAAGTTCCACTCATTTTCTTCCCCGATGGCCTGTGATAGACAAGAATTATTTATGTTGAATTTATCAATTAAGTTCTGTATTTGTTTGAGCTGAAAAACTATCGAACTTTTGAATTGACATAGTTTGTCATTTTCATAGTGAAGATTATCCACTATATTAACAAATTTACATACATCCGGGCATAAAATTCAATCTCAACTCTTTAATATTCAATACACCACCCAAGTATGCTGATATATCGTACATAACGGAACATATCAACAGTTTCTCTTTGTCCGAAAGATAAGAGAGAGTAGCTTGGTCAATGGTTGATGTTTTCTGGTTGAAATATCCTAAATAAACGATGAATGAGGCGGCCTAGGTAACTGCAAGAAATACGAATGCTAACTCTCGATCTGTTACCGATTCTTGGCTGGCCGGAAGATCAACTATGATTTCCGGGTATATGTATTCAGATTAGAATTCTAAATACCAGATAGGATATCGAGTATGATTCTCCAAGCGTGTTCTTCATCATGAACGTATTCCCGATAGTTGAGCCTAGGTTTTAGAGTACTATTTACATCCGGAGGGAGAGCTTGGCAAGGTACACCAGGGGAGTGTCTTGACTTGAACCAGACTTCTCTGCGTTATTCATTGTATAGATCTGACATAAATATAATCGTTTACCCATTCTAGAAAAGCATTAGTTTTAGACATTATGGTAAAATTAGTAATCAGAAATTCAACTGAATTGTTCAAGTATTCGCGAAATTTTACGAGCTTTATATTCGAAAATTTGAATGGAAATTGTTCTTTTACAATAAATGCACGTACAAATTCAAATTTTATTTTTTTCAATGAACTGTTTTGTCTTTAAATTGAAAAACAATAACCAGACTTTTCGAGCTTGATTACTAACTCGAACAAAAGATCAATAAAACTCTCGGATATTCGTTTCAATAGAATGTTAACGACTAAAAAACGGTTATTTTAAGGATATCAAATTTATTTATATGTTTATAAAATTTCATTTTTCGACGTATTCGTATTCATTACAACTTTTGATTTTTAGCACCAAGTAATTACTTTAGCCACTTTTTATTCTTTGTCCTGTTTTATATATTTTTGAAGTGTTTGAACAGTTTTATCCTTTTATTTGAATTTAAACTGCTGTTGACCATAGAACATTGACAAATAAAGAGTTCGTTAATTTATTGTTGAGCCTGTTGTATTGAGTAAAATAAACAGTATTAAGTAAAATTTATAATCGGTACAAACAGAAAATTTAACTTAAATCAAAAGTATAAAATTTAACAACATTAACTTTACTTTTTATCGAATAATTAATAAATGAAATCGTGTGCCATTTTATAACATTATGATGGAAGAGGTGTTTTAATGTTTCTTTCTCTTATTATTGAACTATTATGAATTGTATCAAAGGTATAGATCTGTTAATACTAAATTACGGAAACATGTTTGATATTTTACACCTGTAAATTGTAGATCTATACATTTTATTCACTCGGATATAATTGAATAAAATCGAGAAAAATTAAGAATCGGGTCATTTCAAATCGATTCGTAAAATTATAAACTGTTTAGAAACCGACCTGTTTAAATTTTATAATTTAACATTATTCTATCTCAGAAATTTTAAAATCATAGGCATAAATAGTGATTACCGAAAATATAAGAAATATTACTCTATTCTGTGTTGTAATACTATTTAATTGAAACTTTAACTTTTTTCCAAAAGTTCTATGATTTGACACTGACACCAATGTTTTGAAAAATATAAACTTCGAAAAAACATTTGATATGTTTTTCAGTCTTTGCTACTTGAATTAGTTATGAAAACCGAACAAACTAAATTTATCAAATCTGAAAAGCTTATGGCTCAAAGTATATATTGTGGAAAAGTCTTAAGAGTTTGATAACCAATGCTTTGATTAATTATGCAAAAATTATACTCTGAGAATATCTAAAAATTGTTAAAAACGGATAGGCAGGAGGTATTGTGCGCCGAAGGTATTTTTCTGACACAGCAATCGTATTGGGATACAAAGTGAAATTAATGTTTAATTACTCTTATTGTCGTTTTTTAAAAGTCAACCAGAATGTGCATTATTTTATTTTCTTATAATTATTCCAATTGCGCGTATTCATGGGCCTAGATTTAAAGAAGCCTTGTATTTCAATTTACTATTTTGTTTGAGTTAAGAAAAGAAAATTCCAACAATTAACTAATAATTGTCAGTAATCAATAAATGATTGACACTAATTTCGATTAATTGGAAAAACTCGGTTAATTTCAGATAGAATAACTATATAAAACAAACTTTCGATGCTAGTTGGTATATGGCTTGTAAATCCCTTGGAGCTTCTTCTGCCGGCTTGGTTTTAAACACGATATGCATCGCTTTGTTGATCACTCTGATATTTGAAAAAGATTGGTTTGGGCCAGGAATTCCCAAGGATGCAACAAATCATGCTATTAATAAAGAAACAATCATGAAGTTCGAAAGGGAAATCGACGAATCTTTTAAAAGTAAGACTGGCTTAATTTAGATTTTCAGCTTATTTTCATCGTGACTTATTTCTTAATTCTAATCCTGGTGATTTTTAAAGAAATATTTATAATTGTCTCGTTTTTCAAAAAATCGTTGAGTTACTATATAGTCACATTGTTTTTAATCTCCTGTAAGTTATGTTTACAACCAGGGATTTTTTCATTGGCATATCTGTCGATCTATCTAACGATTTATTTTAAATTGAAAGGTTATACTTGTTATATTTAAGATAAAATGAGCAGAGATCAATCAGGAAATCCACAAGAAATTTACCTCGCTGTATCTGCGTGGCCACTTTTTCTGTCCATTCTGGCATCAACGATATTATTTATTGGATTCATCACACAGGTGATAGTCTATCGCAAATGCTTGCAAGCGCCAGAAATATAATTATTGTACATTTTACTTAATACTTTGCTGCATTTTTTTTTCATGATTTTTTTGATTTTTCCAACCAATTGTCACTTCTATCTTTTGTATAAAACTAATTTCTATTACATACCAAATGCCTGACTAAGGAGGTTTCTGCGTCATTCTCTGTTGGTTGTATGTTTCTTGACATTATTTAGTCATCGCTTTTAAAGAGTACGGTAGCTTCAATAGATTATTCACTTTTAACCAATTTTTCTGATTCTAGACGTTATAAGAAGTAATTTTCGGGTTTTAATTAAGTCATTTATTGCATGAATATATTAATGTTATTGACAATATTTGTTCCATCTCTTGATAAAAAAAACATAAATTAAGTTGATTAATGGGCCAACATATTCAGAGGACATCTATTCTGGTATTATGAATACTTCGTTACAATTTTTTTTCGAATAAGTGCCACATTTTTGCAGTTTTAAAAACGAAAAATTGAAATTTTATTTATATATAAATTTTTAACTAAATTAAAATAGAACGATACAATCTTGCTTTAAGTGTCAATTTAAAAATTAATTACTAATCAAAAAATTTTTATTCTTATATTAAACTGTCTCTTTAATCTATTGGATGAATTTAAACCTATTTTAATTTTCAAAAAAAAACGATCATACATGATCATTAGATACTGCTAAATGTCTCGTTATAAATATATTTGTAAATATAGCATTATACAATACTTTCCAGTCTATAAGCCGAAGTTTTTCGCCAAGATTTCAACCATGTGGCTTCTATATGTACAAATACAAATTTATTGACAGCTTAACGGGTGCGGTTTATGTAAGGGTGCGTTCTTTAAACCGGAAAATACCGTAAATATTCAAAGACCTATATCAATATATAGATGTGGAGGACGCTTGTTCTAATATATAGTTTTTAAACGGAATGGAAACCAAACATTACATTTAGATTCTTTAATTTATTGACGGATTTTGACGAAAAAATTCTGTGAGCCAAGTTTTGTATTGACATGATATTATCTGAGAAAAGTGTTGACACAATAAGATTAAATTTGGTTGACAAGCATTTTATTTTAGAACTGAAAACTATTCCATAGTTTTAAATTTTCTTTTAAATATTTCACATTTGAATCTTAAGCACATCATTATCCAAGGAACTATAATATAACCTGTCTTGGTCTAGCACGAAGGTTAATCGGCTGATTCCAAAATTATGAGCTATTTGTGACATTGATAAATTGTGATTTAGTCTGCTATTTTTTATTCTGAGTTGTGGACTGAATCGTAAATAAAGATCTTTAATATTACAAGGCCATATAATGTATTCATTTAATACACAGTGCAAAAACCATAACAAGAATTTATAATTTTAAATGAATAATTATTCGTTGGTCATAATTACTACCGATAGAAAACTAGATTATAAAAATTGATTCTGATTACTGTAAATATACGTAAAATACACGTAAAATTTTTTTGAATTTGCAATCAATATTTTATTTAAATTTGAACTTTTGACGATTTTTTCATAATCATGTATTGCCATCGACCCTTAACTAATGGGCCAAGTTTCTAGCTTAACGGGAAGTGAATTTAATATTGATTCTAGGATTTTAGGACAAAGCAACAAAGAAACTAAGCTCAATAAAATGTGGTAAAAATGAAAATTAAAGATCTTCAGTTAATCATAAATGTTTAAAACTTTTTGGAACATTCTAAAATTTTTTTACATTCAATCTTCTCTGTGTTTAAATTTATTTATATTTTAAATTCATGAAAATTTGTTCATTCTAACCGCAGTGTTAAATTAAAATTTTTGAATTGTTGACAGTCCAAATTATGAGCAGGATTTCTACGATAAAATGATTCAAAAAATAATAAAGAGTTTATAATATGTTGATATAAATTACGGTTTTGACTTCTAAAAAATTCAAACCGATATTTTTTGTAATGATTCAGAGTTTAAGATAAAAATCCAAGGAAAATAAATATGTTAAATTGAGTTAATTTATCCTTTTATGGCATCTTTTCATTTGAATATTTAATTTATCGCTTAAATAGAACCTCTATCTCCCTTAGTTGAAGTTTCATATGTATATACTCCCAAACCAAAGAATTATTTTATTCATAATCAAACAAAATATTTTTTATCTGTTAAAAATCAAATTCTTTTAAAAATATCATTTATTTTTTATTTTCTAAAAAAATATACTATTTTATGTGTGAGTTCCTGCGGATCCGTGAATTACAAATGATCTTAAAGCATTTGGTGATATTTTTGGAAAAATAACCCATGTAATCCGAAAGATATTCCAACTTACCGAAACATCATTCAAAAACTATTGTGATTCATTCCCTAAGAATATAGGGTAAACATGAGACTTTCCTTCATTATTAGCTAAATTCGGATATTTATACTTTCGATCAAGTGTTACCTAAATTAGGATGATTGTGAATATTGGTTTATATCTCAGAAGAATGTGATATGGGTATCATTAGTGTTAACAACTATAACCCAAATTTTTAGCATTTTTTTTTTAGATTTTTCAACTTTGGCATTTTATCAAGGTCTTTATAGGTTCTATTTTTCAAATTTCCTAAAAAGAATTTAATTTTATTCAGTGATTCCCTGATGAAGGAATTTACTTTGTTGCACTCAAATAAATATGATGTATCTTATGTTGCAAACTGCGTATGATTATCCACAATACAATTGGAAACTTGATTAAAATCTTATACACATTCGATATACTGATCTTTTATATTTTAAACCTACTTTCTATTGGGCGTATTGAAATGAATAGATTTGTTGATTTTCAGGATCTGGCCTATGTAGATAAGAAAAGTCTTTTGTAAGGCTAATTTGCCATATAATAGAAATTTCTTTGGTTACTAACATCATTTTTATCACTATTTTTGAATTTGCATTTTAAGCTCCACAATTCCAGTTTTCAAAGAAGATTATTATGATTTGAAATATTTTATTTCTGTCTCCAATTTCCTGTTTATGAAGAGATATCATATAATAATGACCATTTCTCATTCATAAATGTTTACGATAGTTTCAGTTTTAAATTTCTAGTCAAAAATAATTTGATAATATGGCGCTCATTGGCTATCATACGGACCTATTAGTGTTTCAGATCAAACACAAAAGATTGAACAGATAAATTTTTTATTGAGTAAAAAGTTTTGAAAAATACTTACACATTATTAAAAATTTGTAAAAGTGTGAAAGACACCATAAAATTTTTTTAAATACTCATAAGTGACTATGAACAAAATGAGAATATTTCTAAAGGAATTTATCACATACTTATTTCCTGGTCATCCAATATGTTGTTTTTCTTTATCATTCAAAAAACAAAAGAAAAATTTCAAAAATTACTTTGAGCCTCAAAAAAATGTTGTGGTTCGGTATCAATAGTTTTGGTATTTTTAAAGTTATAATTACTAAGTGTTTAATTATTATAATCGAATTATACCAACTTTAGATGATGAAAAAGGGCATCAATAATAGTTAGAGAAAAACACGAGTTCCTAAATCTTAGAAATTTTAACAATGTTTCAAGAATAACAGATATAAATATTTAAATACTTTTGAATAACTAGAGATACGGCAGATGGTTGATTTCAAAATTTGGTCGAAAAATCTAAGTTCAAACGCTGAATAAAACAGAAAATGTTGATAATTTAGTATTTCGGAATCTACCACCTTTCTCTTGAACCAAATATATTAATTATATTCACATCTCCGAATATGAAAAAGATCGAATATAACAGATGTTTATTCGCCGATTAAACAAACTAGAGAGCTCAAAAATTAACGAATATAACAATTACATTTACTGGGGTGCAATGAGCAACAAAATCAATTCAACTGCTCATAATTTTAAATATTTGGTTTATTTGTGTTTTTTCGTAAATCGTCTTCAAATAAAACTAGTTTAAATCAACCCTTAATTACGACAAGGAACTTGGCTTTTGAATAAGTGGATCTAAGCCATTGAACTTTAGCCCAAATATTAAATAGAGAAAACATTTTTTATTATAGCTCAACAAGATTAAATAATTTAGCTTCAGAAAGTAAAGGATTTGTTTTTGATGTGATTATGTTGATGAATTATGAAGTGCTGTGAGTTTGTTTCTCTTAACAAGAAGCATCGACGTTATTCAATATAATTTTTATAACCTTTGTTCTCGGAGGTATTTCATGAGTGAACCCATGATTAAAATAATTGCCAATTTTATCCTGGTTCAAGAATGTGTTATTCTCGACAGAAAAGGAGAAAACTAAATAAATATAAAGACTAATTTAAATTATCAACATTGAATATTTAAGCTATTTAAAAAGTATCAATTTAAATCTACCTATCAAACAATTTTTTAAATCATTTTATAGCTAACAGATTTTCATTTCACTCTTCAGAAATGAAAAGTTTCAATTATTAGATTTCAGACGCATTAAAAAGCACTTAAATCCTCTTTCTTAATTATATTTTTCTAAGGCCAATTTAAAAACAAATTTACCGTAGTCGAAGCTCAATTTTTTCCACATTTTTTGATATATTAATAATATTTGGTTTCAGGAGAATAATAAGGTTGACGTCTATTGAATAGTGTATATTTATTCCTTCAGGAATTTGTCAGTTATTTTCATATGAAAAGTTTATAGAGACGATTCATCTCCATCTATTGAACTATTAACAGTTTTTTTGTTTTTATTACAGGGTTTTACTTCCCATATGGCTCAACGCGACTACCAATATTGCTAGTTTGACACTTGCAGAACTGTTATTTTAGATAAAAACATACACCTATCCCTCGATTTACACCATTGATTAATTTCAGTAAAAACCGTGTAAATCAAACTCCAAATATAGAGATAAATAATATATGAGTTTATAAAAAGTAGAAACAAGTCTACGATGTTACAAGATCTAGAGCATGTTTTCACGAAATAAAAAGTTGAGAAATCAAAAACCACACTCATGTAATACTCAACTTCATACATTATGTATTTCATTTTATTTATGAAGTAAAAAAGACATAAAATAAACCTGTTATGTATAAACAAAAGCAAAAATTTAATAAATACACACAGAAAAAGAAGTTTTCAAAGATAATAAAACAAGCATATTGCCTTCGTTGACATTTTCATATGAGGGGTCATTTATTTTAGATCTTTGTATAAGCTCATTCTTCGCAAGATAAGATGCTGTCTTGGGCTTTATGTTAGTCTTATTTTTGTCATGAAATCTGGGATAATCGTTTGTTTATTTTGTCTAACCTCTATGTGCAATTATTCAATCGCATGTGAATTTTTTATTTGAGTTAAACTTAACGATTAAACCTTGACTGGTGATATCTATCAATTTGTAACAGAGTAAATTTACTTATTAAGATAACAAGAGTAGATTCTATAAATAAGAGATCGAAATTCTGATATGAATAAAATGAAAACAGCCAAAAATAACAAAACTTCAATCGATTATTTGAATACTTGGTGTTTCATGTGATATTCAAGGTTAATATGTGTGTAGCATGGCTATTAACCATTCGTAGACTATCGTAGATTATCGAGTATTATAACATTGGTGCCAGGAGTTAATGGTCAAAAACTTCGACAAGGAATCAGACATCACAGATCAGATTGATTTGTTAGAGCTGAAGGCAATCGCGAAAAACTGGTCTCAAGAGCAGTTATACGCTAATCTCCTCAGTGCTTGTCCTGTAGTTTTGCGGGCTCAAATCCGATCAAAGAGAACGAAGGATATCGATAAGCAAATTATTGAGGCGAAATCGATGATAACTTGCCACTTTGAGAGCTTGATTCCTCGCGACGCGGTATTCGAGTCATTTCTGGCATGCAATCGAAAGGACAGTGAACCTATATCAGAGTTCGTTGAGCGCTGCGAAAAAATGATACGACGATCCAAGCCAACACTACCTGAGGGCGAATACGACTATGTAATAAAGAAAAAGATCCTTTCCTCCATGCCCACTGACAAGAGGTCGATATTAGGCGCCTTCAAGCAAGAGGACCTCAAATCATTTTCCAGGAGAGGCCAAGACCTTTTGGATGATCCCAATCAATCGGAATTCGTACACGCCATCATGGCAGCAGACGAAGTTGATCGGGATTTATCCATTACGACAACAGCGGCCGCACGAATGCCATCCTTGGCAGAGCGGTTGGAAGCCATCGAAAATAGACTTCGGAACATGAATCTCAGTCCAAAAAATAGCGCGTCGGGCAGGCCTAAGAGGACAATGGAATGCTCTAGATGTGGATCTATTAACCACAGAGCACAAGAGTGCAGAGGGAATGCATTTTGCAACAGATGCGGCGAAAAAGGACATCTAGCTAGAATCTGTAAAAATTCTTCTTCTCGCTTTTCTTACTCTGTCTTAACATCTGATTTCCCCTCAATAAACGTGTTACTAGTCGATATCAATCGTAAAGGTAAAGCACTTGTTGACACCGGGTCTTGTATCTCTCTCATTAATAAATCACTCCTAAAGGGATATCACATTTCACCCTCATCATCAAAGATAATCACCGTTAGTGGAGAACACCTGAAATCATTTGGGAAAGTTCAGCTCAAAATCAAACTAAATGAATTTGAATTAACTTGGGAATTCGTTGTTCTAGATCAATTCACTTTCGATCTTATCATTGGAAGAGATTTAATCAAATACATGGATTGCACGATCGACTTAAATGACTCGAAGATTCTTGTCCCAAGGACCAGATCCTGTGCTTCTCTTGAATCCAACGCAAAAATTGAAGAACATTCTTTGATAGAACATCTAAAGAACAAATGGAAACATATTTTTGCTTCATCCCCAACGGATATTGGCTATACTGAAATGATAAAACATAATATCGATACGGGAAATCATCCTCCAATAAGGGTACGCCCATATAGAGTTCCTCATAATCAGCAATCCACTATCGACAAGGAAATAGAAATGATGCTCAAGTCAAACATTATACGCAAAAGTGCAAGCCCGTGGTGCTCACCGATGGTACTAGTCAAAAAGAAAGATGGTGGCAACCGACTATGTATAGACTATCGCCAACTTAACTCTATTACACGAAAGGACACGTACTCTCTCCCTATTATGGAAGACCTCATAGATCGTCTATCGGGGTTCAAGTATTTCTCATTACTCGACCTTCAAAGCGGGTACTGGCAGTGCGCTGTCGAAGATAGTTCTAAAGAAAAAACAGCCTTTAGCCCTGGGCCAGGGAAGGGGTTGTACGAGTTTAACCGTATTCCCTTTGGCCTCACAAATGCTCCATCCAGTTTCCAAAGATTAATGGATAACTTATTGGGGCACAGCGATAACTACACGGCTTACCTTGATGATATCATTATATTTTCAAAAGACATGAAAAGCCATATAAAGCACATAGAAGAAGTCTTAGAAAAGATCTGCACTGCGGGCCTCAAGCTTAAAGAAAATAAGTGTAAATTCGCACTCACTGAAGTAAACTACCTGGGGTTTATTTATGCTTAGCACATTTAGTCGGTATACGCAGACTCGAATTAACAAATATTGTGACGCGAAATAGTGATAAATCAAAGCCGTGTAAATCGAGGGATAAATATACATAATAAAGGGAATTATTTTATGTTTCAGGTAAAAATCATCGTTATGTTTGTTAGATTGTATTAATGTATTGATTATTTAGCATTATATAACACAATTCACCATTTTTCTTAATCGCTATCCACAAGGTTTTGCGTTAAAAAATGCACTAGTTGCAATGTTATATGCATTTTGTAAAATTGAATAAACCAACTTAAATAATACGTCAACACATTTTTATTCCCTCTCGATGTCCTCGTCGTTCATTTATTGCTGAAAGAATTGTTCGGGATGATTTTTATGGTTTGCTAAACTTTTCGTTGTTATTTCCCTAAGTTTGAGACATCCTTAATGATTTCTCTTTCCATTTAAAACTTCCTCATAAATGAATGAACAGACAATCGGAAGAGAACAGCAATTTGTTGATATATTATTTAAGTCAATTTATTCAATTTTATAAAATGCTTTTATCATTTCAACTAATGTATTTTTAAATGCAACACCTGGATGTCAGCCATTAAGAAAAATGGTGAATTGTGTTCTTTAATTCTAAATAAGCAATAAGTTAATACAGTTTATCAAACTTATATATTATTGTATACCTGAAACAAAAAAAATCACCCTATTTATTAATATAAAATTTTCTCTAAAATAAAAGTTTGCGCGAGCGTCAAATGAACGACATTGGAAGTAAAATCCAGTACCTTTGAAAACGTATTTGACCACAAATCATATTGAAGATTATTTCTTGTTTACCATAACATAATAACCTGTGCTTTGTTCGAAATTCAAAACTACTCTTAAAAATGGAATCTAACAATTATTCAAATTTAATAACTTATACCATTTTCTGATCAGAAGATCCGATGATTTCATTAAGAAGGCCGTTCTTTTATGAGTAAAATTAGTTGAAAATCAATTCTAGGGCTCACTGCAATACTCTTAATGCAAAGCGCGCTGAATCGCGAATCAAATGGGGTGATCGTTTTCTGAGAAATGAGTGTAGGCTTCCGAGATTGTTGCCAATAGAGTATCTCAATCAAATATAATCATTCCAGATTTAATAACGCTCTTCCACTCAAAGAAAAGCAGCTCGATAAGGTTTCCTCGTGGAGGATATGGAGGGAGAAAGAAAATTCGATGTCTACGAGATTCCAAGGATTGATGCACTTCTATCGAATGATGAAACGGACATTGTCAATGATAAAATTCTGCGTAAAATCAGGTAATTATTGCAAGCATTCACCCAAAAAGGTCACAAATTCCGTTTTATTATACGAGGCCACGATGCTCCTTTAATTAAGGAAATTGTCTACGTTTATTGCTGCAAAGATTCTTATATTTCGTCAAGTAGAATAATCACTGGTATATTTACACTTTTCCCTCGTCGACTAGGACCATAACTTCTTCGAATTCTGCCAGTTAAAACCGGTCTCACTCGTGTATATTACATCGGTCGTAGAAAAAAGAGTACTTAATATAAGGCAAATAAACCCACTATTCAAATATCAGAAAACTACTGCGCGGGTTTGATTCGCGAATCAACTCGCTTTCATCAATAGCATTGCAACGTAAACCTTTTAACTAATTTTCAACTTATTTTACTTCTTACAAATCGGCCTTCTTAATGAAATCATAGGCCTTTCTGGTGGGAAATGGTGTATTACACTAAACCAGGGGTCGGCAACCTTTTTGGCTAAAAGAGCCAAATATGAGTAAAAACACTTGTTTTACATTTTTTAAAGAGTCATAATGTTTGTTATTTGTTATTTTAAATTTAATTGTATGATTTTGATAAAACGAGTATGTTGTCATTGGAACAGGGAAGGAAGGGATCATATGGATATAAATCACATTTTAAAGAATCAAAAATATCCAATAATAAAAATGAAAATCATATAATTAATGTGAAAATTGGCCTTTTATCTCATTCGAAAGTTATTCTTAGGTTTGATGCTGTATTTTTTATTTTAGCTTGACTCCAGGTTCTCATAAAAAATACAACTTTACAATTAAACTTTATGAGGCTCATGCTAGAAAAAGATAATTCGCATAATTATGTTGAAGGAAATTGAAAGAATATTAAGCGCTAGTTTTTTAGCTGATCGAATGATTTTTTAATGGATATAAATGCGTTAAAAATCATCATATCCTCATTATTAAGATATTGAAAATAAGTCCAGTTGTCTTGTGAACTAAGTTCGCTTTTTTTGTTTGAAATTTCCAAATCAGTATTAAAGAGATTTAAATTTCGAACTATATAATTTATCGTTTTCTTTTTCCCACAATCGCATTTCAAAGTAACCAATTTTAACATCGAAGGAAGAACCATTCAATTTTGTTTCCATTGGTATTTAAGCGAATTTTTTACACAGGCTAACGTTATTTTGATATTTATGAATTCGTGATACCTACAGAGATACGCCTTCCTTATTTTTAATTGTGTTGTCTTTAAAAAGAAAATATCAATATAAGAATTATTATCGTTACAATTTTTCAGCAGGTTTTGAAACTCAATCAAAGTTCTTCTTTTGAATTTTTATAAGTTGGTATTATTTTTAAGTTTAATTCATCTAAAGTGGAATAAATTGTTTCCTATCGACATTAGTTTCAGTTAATTGAAATGAATCATAGCATTTGACATTAAATAAAACTTCGGAGTCACTTATTATGTGTTAGTTCTTGATATTGAGTATCATTCTCAAGGAGTAATGTTTTAATTACTCTCAATATGGAAGCGGCAAATCTTAAACATTTCCTCTTTATAACAAAGTAATTGAGTATTGGTATGTAGTGGAATATCTGGGTCCTCGCTCTCCAATTCAAACCTAAATTCTTTAATTTGGAGATAATTATGAGATTTAGATATAATGGAGATATTTATCTTAATAATTAATTGCTTAATTTTGTACATTTTGTCGTCCTGAAATGCCTGCTAACTAAGAACATCTTGATGATTGATTCGATGGTAAACAGGTGTTTATGTTTTTTTATTTCGAATTAGAAAAAAATCCTTTTTAAACATCGGTTATATTTGTTCAATCTGCGATAAAATAGACACAATTTTTCAAATGGATTTGACGTTTTTTCCTGCATTCAACAAAAGCATTTGCGAAATTCTCTGAATTTGTTTAACCTTTGAATGTTAATAATTATAAGAGTTTTTCTTTAGGATCTGGAAATAAATAAATCGTTAAAAAATGAAATTTGAGCTATATCATTAATCTTACGACTTGTCCACTGCTATTGATAACCCCTAAACCAATTAAAGATCGATTTTGTGTTAATCATATCTTCGCCTATTGTCAATGTTTTATCTTTAACTGTTTTAGCAACAATTACATCTCTTTAGTTTTTTTAAACATCGGCTTAATTCTAAAAGTATTCAAATAGTTCTTCCGAGGCATTTAGAAATCAAATTTTATTGTATTCGCCACTTGTGTATGGTATTTTTCTCTAGGAAAATCTGTTGAGAAAACACGAAAATCGCAATATTTACCCTGTAAAAAGAGTGTATCTCTTCATTTTATGTACAATTTAATTTTTCATGATTTTTCTGAAGCCATTAGGTTTCTTTAATTCTTACATCATCGTCAGAGTATTTATTAATAAATGGCTTTTGTTCAGTTTTAAAATACCAATGGATACACAACTGTTTGTTATGTGCCAATTTTTTTTCACAAATTAAACATGCAAGGAAGGAAAAGCCAGTTTTAAATAATCATAAACCTCTGTAAATTCAACTTGAAATTCATGGTTCCTTTCATTCATTTTGATTTTATTCATCTTCATAGATATGTCAACTTGTTTCGAACAATAAAAACATTTTTTCAGGTCAATTAAAGCGACTGATTACTGAAAATAATTGAATGATTGACAAAACTATTTGTATGATTTTACGCTTAAAGAAACATACTGCCAACTTATATTCTAAGTGTTTAACAAATACTGACGTGATACAAAAAGCGTTCAACCTGTGTCTTAACTATCCTTTAGATGTGGAACAATTGTGGCTCTCAGTCATTTGCAATCTAGCATATTGTTTACAAAACTTCGTGTGCGACGATGGCGAACTGTTATTTGATTATGTCATGGCCTTATTACGATAAACGACATAGTTAACAGCTACAATATTCGTAAGATTGAGATCTTGAACTATTTTATGACGCTACACATAATATTAACCGAAATAAGCATCTACACTCGCCCTTTTTTCAAGAGTCGCGGATTTCGGACCCTTGCACTAGACCATGATATAATTAATTCAATTACCTCCATTTTTTTGAAATCGAATTAAAAGAATATAATAAAAATGGAAATTCGAAATTAAATAGATTCGAATAAGTTTTTTGACAGTTCACAATTTTAATAATTTATAGTAGCAACGATTTATTGAAAATAAAAATGATATCTGCTTATATTTTTAA
>JWZT01004760.1:0-22517 GCA_000827895.1 Thelohanellus kitauei
AAAACTGTTGTAACGAATATAATATTCGAAGACAATAACGGCGTTTATGTATAGTACGTATCAATCATTAATTATTTTAATCAAACAATATCTTATTGATTCTATGAATACAAATTAAATTTATTATTTATATAGAATTGATTAACTGATTGAATTTGACAAAAATAGTAATGGCAGAAGATTGGATAAGACCTGATTCGATACCCAAATCTTCTTGGATGTTGGATGTATCAGACTCATCAGTTCATCACAGGATCAAAAAGTAAACAATTGTTAACATTTCATATATTTCTTGATAAAAAGATTATTCGTGAATCTATCTATAAAGGTGATATATATAGTCTGTGCTATTCTAACATCATTGAATAAACTCTCGTTTTCTATTCAAAACCATTGTCTCAAATTTCGTTCCCAAATTAAACCTCATACAATCATAAAAATTAATTTTATATTCATTAAGGTTTGTTATGCCTGTGCTATTCATAAATTTTATCACTGGACAATGGAAACCTGATTAGGCTTTAATTTGAAGTTATTCCTATTTTAATGGAAAAGCGCGGATGATTCCCTCATAGTTTATCTTAAACATATTTTTCAAAATATAAAATAAGAAGTGAAGACTTGGAAAAGCCTTATTATTTCTTTTACATTGAATGAGGGAATAATTTGTAAAATTAAATTAACGACGTGAAGTTTATTCTTATTATCATGGATATTATTTGTCACATATGATTTTTTTAATCGCAGTTTATGACCATCATTCCCCGTTTCGAATTTCCTTTTGTTTTTTAATGAAATATATTTTAAATTTTAAGATAACCTTATAGAATTTGACTGAGATGTACAAGGAGGAAATAAACCATTTCCTTACCCAATTCCCATTTTTAAGAAAAAAATATTTGACATTTTTAAAGAGGTTTAATGTTACAAAACTATTGAGGTTTCGCGTCGCTTCATGAATCCAAGGGGCATAGTTCATTTTATAAGATTCGCTTTAAGCTGCTGAAATGGCGAAAAAGAGTTTTTTAAAAATATTCAGGGTTAGTTTCAAAATACGTTCCCACTTACAGTCTAGAATCTCTACATGGTTAAATTGAGCCGAAAAATGTTCGTTTTCACACCTCGAGAGCTTCGCGGTGTTCTGTAATCTCGAGAGTGTCAACCCAATTTATTTTTCTCGCCTATATATCACAAATTCAAAATGGTAGCTCTTCTCGAATTAAATTTTTAAAAGTCATGAATTTGGTTCATTCAAAAAATGGGAAATTCGGATGGAATCCTTGCGATATTCGAAATGATGTAAGAAAATGTTTTTAATCGGTGCCATGGTATACTGAGCTAAAATATTAAAAAAATTCTCATTTTTAAAAACCGTCAATGTTAAAAAAAAAATCTGACGCAAATCATCGTGGTGCAAAATTGTTTGAAATGGAAATAAATTCTTACATAACATCAAATCTCTCGAAGTTTGAAGGCTGTTAATTAATATCAATACAGCATTTAAAGAATGTCCATATTTGGTATTTAATCAAAATCTTTAAATATTTGAACGAATTCAGTATTATGATAATGTAACTACGTGTATAAAAAAATCAATGAAAACAGCAGTGATAAACATTAATAAGCCCTATCATTTTTTAACTCATGTAGATTTATTTGAGCATTTCATTGAAAGACTGCATTTTCAGTTCGTCAGTGCTGAGCTGTCGAATATTGCCCTAAATCTAATTTGAGAGTTCAGAAACCGATACGCATTGACCAATATAACAATCGGTATTTAAAGATGTGCCATTTCTAAGATAAAAGAATCCGATTTCAACAAGTTAGTGCTAATTGACTGTCACTAATATAACTTGAACTGTTTAGATATAATCTTATGAAACTTGTTGATTTATGAGAATGATAACAACGGGAATCTTGTGGTTGTTGGTATTAAGACATAATCTGATCAACAGAATATTTCAGACAATAAAACATGATGATTTCGGTCAATATTTCTTTTTTACAGCATTTTATTCTCTTTAAGAATTCAGATGGATGACACATTCTTTTCTAATTCATGCTTTGCTTCTTTTTCAATAAATTCAAAGAAAATATTGTTAATTTTGCCAATTAAATCCATTTTTAGTTCACTAATAATAACTGAAAATTAAATTTTCACTCATCCGCTTACTA
The DNA here is from genome assembly GCA_000827895.1 of Thelohanellus kitauei. Classification (NCBI taxonomy): domain Eukaryota; kingdom Metazoa; phylum Cnidaria; class Myxozoa; order Bivalvulida; family Myxobolidae; genus Thelohanellus; species Thelohanellus kitauei. The sequence goes on from JWZT01004760.1 coordinate 2,176, forward strand.
TTAGTGATGACATGCTAAGAATTTCAGTTGTAGATATGATAAAGTAGATAGTTTACCAAAATCATTGAAAAGATAATCGAATTTTATATTTTTTAAATCAGGATAATAAATTAAAATTAATTGACTTCAAGATAGCAGATTCTGTAAATAATTATTAGGCCAATAAAAAATAATCGTGTTTAGTATTGAATCATATTTAAGCATTTCAACAGTTAAATCTCACACATAATAACCAATAGATTCTATTAACAACAAATAATTTAAAAAAATACTACCTAAAAGCTTTTTCGATATCCCTGGCAGCTGCAGATCTATTATTAATTTTTTGAAAAAGTGTCATGAATTAGGATAATAAATACATAGGGAATGTCTTTTTTCAAATATCCCGAATCTAATGATCATAAATTTGAAATTATGAGTGTTAATCTGAGCTTTAAACAAAAAATTTAATTATTTTCGGAATATTTATTCAGACTAAAGCTTCTTGCCTACATATATGAATAATATGCTGTTTTTTAGCAACTATCAAAGATTTGAAACCACCATCAACAGTCGTAAGTTGCAAAAATCAAAACTTATCGTGTGTCTTGCTAATACTGTAAAAAGAATTTATATTACTTTTGATAATATATTCAAAACCTAATTTAAATTTTATGCCGCTATTTAGAACGATTCCTCAAAAAATCATCTCCGTACAAACTCTTTCTCTCTGTAAAATTGATTATAGAATAACTACGTACCTGATGTTTCACAGCTTTTTGATTGATATAATAAAAGTTAATAAACGTTCGCCTATTTATTTCTCGAATCAATTTAAGAGTTTTCAACTCGATTGATATGTAAAAACAACATTGAAAATATAATACACATTTTGAAGTTCAATATGGCCGTCGGGTAATTGACATTTGGACGATATACAAAAAAAAACTATAATAGAATAAAATCATTTATGATTTTTATAGTTTAAAAACTATTCTTTTTATACGACGACAAAAGTGATATTACCTGACGCCCATATTGAACATAAATAGGTGTGAACTAAATTTATTGAATTGGTTTCATTTCAATTTTTATGACCAATCATTATACTTTCTTAAACATGTCACTTAGAAGCGTTTATCATTACAAAAAGGACAATATAAAATCATTATGTATAACAAAATAAGCCACTTCTTAAAATTCGGATAATTCATCGATCAAATGATGTATCGGCAGCCTGAAAAACATTCTTAATTTATCAATGTAACAAAACCTTTTTGCCAATAACAATATCATGATGTATGTATCGAGATCTTTATTTTGTAAGAAGCATTTAAGTTGTTATTAAAGTGACTATATTAATATGAATACTGAAAAATGTTTCGTAGTTTTATTCTAAAATTGGTTCGATGGTTAGTCAGGACTGAAAGTTTGGTAGCTCTTAAGTTTTCCGATCGTCAATTCTTTGATTTCAAAAATTTAAAATATACCATGATGATTTTTTGTCTCATTGCATTGAAAGTTGAAAATACTATAAAAACGTATTTTTTTTCAATTATGTCCGAAATAAGCCGAAAACTCAGAAAAGATTGCTTTTTGAATGATTTTTACGCGATTAATATCTCATCAATAACTTTGGTATTCTAAACGTTGAGAGAGTATTTGAGATATGATTGATGAGAAATGTTTAAGGCTCATCGCTCTGACCAAAATTACAGTAAATTTTGAAAATCGAACTGATAGGACTAAATTATATAGAAAAAATATTGTTTCAGCATTACATATCGATGAATTATAACTATATTCACGATTGTTAGTGTTACATCAACGAAATGAATCCTCAAAAACATAGGCATGCTTTATGGACATTAATATTTTTACATTTAAATATTTATTGTAGAGATTTGGACCCCAACCAAGTGCACCATTCAAGTCTTGAAGTCATTGGAAACACCCCCATGGTAGAATTGAACAACATTCGAAAAATTCACGACATAAAATGCAAACTCTGTTAGAAAGCGTTTAATTTTTAGTGGCTAAATGCGAATTTTTAAATCCATTTGGTTCTATCAAGGATAGAATCGGATACCGAATGGTTATTGAAGCTGAGCTGGCTGGTAAAATCAAACCAGGAGACACATTAATTGAACCTACATCAGGAAATACAGGTTGAATTTATTTTAATATCAATAGGAATCGGAATTGCAGCAGCTGCAGCTGTCAGGGGATATCATTGTATTATTGTTATCCCCGAAAAAATGAGTTATGAAAAACTAAATATCATCAAAGCACTTGGAGCTGAAATAATCAGAACACCAACCGAAGCTTCATATGATGATCCAGGTAAAAATTCAAATGATCAGAATCAAATATTCGTGTGGCTCAAAGACTTCAAAAACAGATACCTAATTCAATAGTTCTTGACCAGGTAATCCTCAACCTAATTCAGTATCGTAATCCCTATAATCCCGTCGCTCACTATGACACAACAGCGGAAGAAATTTTTGATCAATGCAAAGGTAAATATGAGTTGTTAGATCAAGGGAAGCTTGATTACATCGTAATTGGTGTTGGAACAGGAGGAACAATGACTGGAGTTTCTAGAAAAATCAAAGAAAAAATACCCTCTTGCAAAGTAAACAAATTATTTACCAAGATTGTAGGTGTTGATCCAGAGGGTTCTATTCTGGCACATGAGCGCGGAAAAAAAGATATAAAACCACATTTTTACGAGGTCGCTATTACTTCAATCTTTCAAAATATAATTCGTCTAAACTTTAGGTTGAAGGAATTGGCTACGATTTTTTTCCAGCAGTGTTTGACTACAGTTTGATTGATCAATGGGCTGTAGTTAATGATAACCAAGCTCTTAACTGTGCTAGAGAACTTATAAGACAAGAAGCTCTTTTTGTTGGTTAGTCTATTTAATTTAAAAATTAAGGAGGTTCAAGCGGATCCGCTGTATACGCTGCAATTGAAATTGCTAAAACCCTGGATGAAGATAAAAGTGTTTTAGTGATACTACCTGATTCAGTGAGGAACTACATGTATAAATTTATTTTAATTTAAGGACAAAATTTTTGTCAAATGACTGGATGATTGAACGAGGATTCATGAACTACATCGTACCAGATGTCTTGAAAAGGTAACTATAAAAAAGAATGATAATGTTGCATTCTTTTTGTCTTTTATCCCTCTTTGAATAAATAAAATAAATTTGTTATTAACATCAAAATGATAATATGCATTAAAATTGCGCACAATTCCACATCTATGTTTAGGATTCAACTGACAATCTCATGATAAATCTAAGGATTATTTTCAATATTTTCATCAACATTTAATATTTTTCAAATTATATTATATAAAATCAGAGATATTCATACATAATTCGTCGCCTCTTACAAATTGTATAAATTATAGCGTTTATGATGACCTTTTAGGTCTAAGATTGTATTTTAGGCCATGATTACAAAAATTAGCATTTTTAAAATAAAATTCAAGTTATCAAGAAAATTTATCTAAAAATAAAATTATACAAACTGCATATTCCCGTTTTTCCAATATGAATCTCCGTTTCTTACGAGAGACGTATCATATGAATATTTTTAATGCCAATGATTTATTTTGATCATGCTCACAAATAATTAAATTTTCACTGTGCCTTGCAGTCTATGTCGAACGAGCTCAGCGGTGTCATTTTTTTTACATAATTTTCGATTTGTGAGTCACAATTTGGTTAATAAAGGGAAAAAAGTGACGTTGCAACCCACGTTCGAAATAGGTTGCAAGGCACTGTATTATTAGAAGAATGAAATAACCATTATTTTGTTTCATCTTCAAATAAGTTGGTTTCTTGGGTAGAAAAATACTGCTTTAGAAGTATCATAGATGTCTCAAATAACAACATGTTTGTGTATGTCATTACCGACTATTTAAAATGCTATCTAATCAAATCAAAATATTTTTAAATAATTCTCTTTATTTGAAATCATAGCTTGACTTTTAATGAAAAAATCATTATTGTGTCAATTACTTGACATTATATAAGTATGAACATCACAATAATTTTTTCTCTTATTCGGTCAACACTCTTTTATGAAGCTAAATCTTGCCGCTGCAATTAAAAATAACAGCCATGCAATTCGAACGGTCTATTAAATTGAAATTGATGGAAGTCACTGGATAATCATTGCCAACACTGTACCACAGGTTGTCATCATTCTATTTAATGAAGGAATGATGCCATTAATATATTGATTTGTCGAAACTAGGTAAAAATTTCCAGAATTTCACAGAATCATAATATTTGTGATTAGTACTTAAATTAAGTCATTCCATAGAGTCACTGACTACATTTCTCGTTCAAAATATCTGATTTATGGGTTGACATTCAAAAGTTCTGGTAATTTTTATTTTAAAAAATAAATTCCCAACTATTAAGATTCTATTATAAAATCCCCTAGAAATATGCGGTTAGATCACGAGTTTTGTATACTCAGTTGTTTACTAGCTTAATATATCTCTAAGCATCACGAATCGATGCGAAATTTACCGTTAATTTCTATCATAAATAAAATATCAGAAAGTCGGATATTTTTGATAGGAAATGGTGAATATAAGTGTAATTTAGGATAACGTTTGGTATTTTGTTGGACGTAACACAAAATTGACCAAGATAAATCAAAAAAGTTACCCACGATTTCTCATTGCATTAAAACATTATGTTATGAAATCTAAGATTATTCTATTTTTCTCATATATGGGTAAATTGCTATCAAATAACCTTAGTATCATTATTTATACTTTTAAAACTAAATTCTTTAACTGTATTTATACATAAGACAAAAATAATGTACAATGGATCTGACTCTGGCTAATTGCATTCAAATCATTTATTTCCTTCAATTAAATTGTTGCTAATTTTTGATTTATTTGAACAATAAGATTTATGAATATTATGATTTAAATGGTATGTATCAACAATAAAGAACAATATAGTGTTTAAATATGGTCATATGAACTTTTCGGTTTTTAAATTTTTACACTGCCTTTTTTGAGTTCACGTTTTAAAACTTCATCAAAATGGGTTAAATATCGTTGTATGTGCAACTAAGTTAATCCATTTTGTTATAACAAAACTCGTCCGATAAAGATGTTATATTCATTGCCCACTTTGTTTAAATTTTAAAAACAAAGTCGGGAAATGAAACATTTGAAAGAAACACATTTTTCAGAATGGACTTGTATTAATGACTGTGTTCTGGCAAAAATTCAACTTTCAAAATGTTACATCATAAGTTATTCAAATAAACCAAAGTTTCAAAATTTAGAAAAAGTATTTAAGTGATCGAATAAACTGCATCTATCCTATATTCCAATTTTTCCTTTCTTTAACATCAGATGTTGTTTTCTGGATTTATGGAATATATTTAACCTAATAATCATTGAAATGTATTACGCCAACCAGTGCTTGAACCTAAAAAATCAATAAACTGAAATTAGATGTTAATACAAATATTTTTCAACTTCTTTGTAATACTAATGTATCTAATTCTGGATTTTATGAACCAGAAGATCATTTAATTATTCTTCGCTCATTTATAATTCCAAAAGTTATGGATTTTTTACAACCACAATATCTGATGATGCTGACGTGATTAGAGTCAAATTTTAAAGGTCAATACAAAGAGCCATATCATTAATAATTTTTATAATGTTATCAAGACCATAAAATAGGAACAAAAAGATTATTCGATTTTGCTTTTATCTCTCAAAGAATCTGTTTAAGATTATGACATACGTATGGGCAGATAGAAATCAAAACAGCTTGATTGTAATTACGATTAAACTTTAATGTTAAAATCCAATAATTTACATCAAAGTCTATAAGTTGTAATTTTAACAGACTAAATGAGAGTAATAGCGGCTCATATAATAAAGGTATTATTTGACCATCGAATCCATTTTTTGGAACCAGAATTTCAGATAATCTACACAAAATAAAACGTATTACATTATTAAATCTAATATAAAGCATATTTAAAAAGTCAATTAATGCTTTTGGATTTTAAATTCTATTCGGATTTATTTCGAATATGCAGTGTTAATGTTTTTTACAAATACTCATACTTAGTATAATGGAAGAACCAATTTGTCAGCTGGAATGTGATTTTGTGAAGCCGTGTGAAATCTCGAGCGGACTCGAAAGAGTTTTTGAACTGCTAGACCAGGATTTTGATATCCAGATTCCAGTTGTTGAAGACGAGTGAGATATTTTTAATATACTAGAAATTTTGTTGGTTGTTTTGACGTTTCATTTATGGTAAAATTTATTGAAGGCCATCTTCCCAAAGGATCCAATGAAGTTCGACGTTACGTTAACAGAGAAGTCAAAAAGGTACTGTTTATTATGTTCAGGTCTTTATCGGCGAATCAAAGTTGTTTCATTTGCATTACATGTTTAAAACGTCGACAAACGTATTCGTACTAGAAAAGAAGCAGAGTTTGGGGTATTGATAACTTTGATTTAAGTGAAACAATATTGAAGTATAAGGGTCAAATATCAAAGAACTCATTCTATAAGCAGATTCTAAAACGCATCAAAGCCGACAACGTTTCTGCAGATTTCCTGACAAATATTCTTCGAAATAGGAAGTGACATTTATAGTTGTTGATCATGAATTTATTGTGTTTGTGTGTCAATTTTAGATTTTTTAATAAATTTCAACGCGATGCCATGGAAACTATAATAAGAAAATATCTGAAAAATTAAATAGTTTGATTGAATCACAATGCATCAAAAACAGCAGTTATTTGAGAGTCAGAAAAACGAGCCCATTTATGTTAACGTAAATGTATGAGGACCATACAGCTTTAACAATTGTAGTCGAAATTAAATTAGTATGAATTCTCAAATATTGATATCACAAACAAGAATGTCAACTCAGTGATTGGATAATAAGTCTAGAAAATGAACTATTTTTTGAGCGCTTTAATGGCGGATTCTAAAATATCCAACAGCATTGAGAATGTTTATAGTTTAATCAAAAAACGAAACGACAAAAAATTTATTGATTTGCATCAATTTGTAGTTGTCATATGGTTTGAATATAATTTGTTATTTAATATAATAAAGCGAAATATATTTAAACTACCTCCGCCTCAAATTTAAATTTTTTTATTGAGGAGGAGGGGGTTATTCAATGGATACCCAAAAAGTTGTTTTCGACAACGTTATTGTTAAATATTCTAAGGTCAAATATTTAAAAATCACAAAAATAATATTGAAAATTATGAAGAAAACTTATTAAAAAATTATATGTAAGTTTAAGGTTTTTTATTATTTGAAAGAATATCATTGCTCCACAATATTATAATTTTAAAAGTTCATATTGCATTCAAGTGTACATTTGACTCGTTTATTACCATTACTTGAGTGAAAAATAATATTATTTTAGATAGTAAAATCTTTTTTTATTCATATAGGCTGCTCATAAAATATAATATACCAAAAAGTCTATTGATAGCCTTTGATATTTATTGGTATGATCAACCATATCCCGTTTCACAGTCTCGTGCTGTCAAATATTTTAACCATTCTTTTTACACAAATCGATACAAAAGTTTTCATTTTGAGTAATTAATCTTCAATTAAGAGAAAAATATGATGTTCAAAAGCATGTAATTTATCATTGTTTTTGATATTCAAGCAGTTTTTTTTAACTTTTCATAACTTTTAAATTTTTACCTCAGAAATATAACGAGAATTGGATTAAATGTCTTTTAACTCGAAGATTATGTAAAATTTATTGAACCCGATTTCCATTCAATATTATATTGATTTAATCGTTAATTTTAATATCAGTAGAATTTTAACAAATGTGATGACCATTCATCATAGAATTATTCATGCATATTGGTTATGGTGTGAGATATGTCAACTGAGGCATATAATAATCAAATTGCATTCAAATATAACCATATTACTTCTTATTCCTGACGATCTATGAGTACCATAGCTACAATTAATGTTGAAAATGAATGACATTTTTAGCGTCTTAATTAATGAAAAAACAGATTTCTGGCCTTTTTATCAAACTAGTAGACACCTACCCATAAATAAAAGACGTTTGTTCATTTAATTAATGATTCTAATTTTTATGAAAGTTGTTAAATATTCTCACAGACAAGGAGTTTGTATGAGATCGATAATGTTTAATAAAAGATTTATACAGTTAAAGTTATTCGATTTTTGGTTTTTAAAACAATTTTATTTTTGTATCTTCACATCGTAGAAAAAAATGTGGGTAATCATTTGTTTTGCAACAAGTATAATTCCAAATAAGCCATGAAGATCATTCACCCTTCTCATAAACATTATGTACATTTATTAAATCCTCCAGCAAACCCATTCATCAAATTACAATGAATAAATTCAAATGACCATCATTTAATTCACAGTGTAAACCACATTAAACGGTGTCAGTAATCAAAACCTATTACTGATGTTTTAATATGTCAAAATTATATAATCAAACAAATTGCAATATACAATATAAATGGTAAAAACAAAGATCATACAATACAAATTACTGTTAGCATTTATCTATTTACAAAATTATATCCCGACATATATCGATTCAAAAGAATGAGTCACAACTGCTGAAACTCAACTTCAATAATGTTAGTTATTTTTCAATTGGTGAATGGAAACTATATCGGAGGTTTAAAACCTTTTATTTCATCAGTTGTTTTAATAAATATTCAAATTTTGACGTATTATTTTTTGATGATGTTTGATGCTGTCAATTTACGAATGAAAAATATAATGGATAAATGAAATACTAGTCGCAATGTTGGCACTAGGATAAAAAAATATCGAGAATAATTTCTTTTTCGACTTTTAGGAATAAAATCACGCTTACCTTTGTATTACAAAGGAGTATATAGAAATTGTTAAATTGAAAATGTTGATAATTCCGTCAAATCTTTTATTTAAATTCTACTCACTTTTTCAGTATCATAGATTAATTGCTTTTTTAACAAAAAAATGATGATTAATCACCTGTTTAGATTAAAATCATGATATAAAAAGTGGAAAATCATTAACGATGCCATCAGTATTTTCAAAAGACGAAAAAACCACAGAACAACTTCCGAAAATAGATTAAAATTAAAGTATTGACTTTATTATGTAGCCTTCTAATATTTTATCTTTATTTTTAGGATTCATTCCGCATCATTCAAGAGTTGTCAAACGAAAATAGTAACCATGAAACAATAGAATAAAGGGTATCTCTTGAGATGAACTTTTGGAAATGAAATATTTTGTTTTAAATAATAATATAACATCTATGAAAATACGATTAGAATCGATAAATTTGAGATCTAAAATTCATACGATTTGTAGAGATGTGATGCCTCAATATAAATGATATTAAAGTCAGAATATACCTCTGAATCATGATAAAAAATGTTAGAAAATTTAGTAAATAACATAAAATACACACACATTGGAATAGGTTTAGAATTTTGAGAAGTAAAATAAATATTTCCACAGATTTTAATTTTAAATCTAAAAATCATATAGACAATTATCAACTGATTTCAATTCTAGAATTGTGAACAAAGCTATTCCCACGAGAGTTTTTCATTGTGTTTAACAGAATATGCACACTTATTTTATTATGCCGATAATATTTTTAGCTAGTAAAAATAAATTGTTTTTATTTTATTGAGCGAAATTACTTTGAATAGCTTGATTCATGCGCACATTAACGGGTCGAATCATCTGCGTAAATGTTTGATTTAAAGCATTATGTTTGATTTAAAGCATTTTTTTGAACATCTTCCAGCATTATATCTTGTCCAGGAAAACTTCCCACATCAAATGGAAATTCCTAGATTTGATAGGTCGCCGCCAGCTGCCTACATTACAGGTTATGGTAGAAGAGTTCATTTAAGAGGCAACATAAAAGTAGTCAATGCCTTACATAGAAAATTAGAGAATGGTGTATCGTCAAATCAAACCTACCCATCCCGAAAATCTGTCCATTCTACTACTTTGAAGCGAAATTAGAAAATTTGGGATTGGGAGGGTAAATAAATAGTTTTAGATAGAATGACTCAAATCGGGATAACAACTGCAGAAAATGAAATCGGAACTATCATAGGCCAGGAAAAGGGCTATGCAATAATAGTAGAGGGTCATAAAACGCCATTCTTTATAAACGAAGATCGGACGATACATTTAGCATGTGCTACAGGTGATACAATTGGTCTGGGCATAAATTTTATGGATCATCATGTATTTTTCACAAAAAATGGGGTAAAAACTGGTAGTTTTTGTCATAACTAGGATATAAATTTGATAATATAAAAGTTTTTTAAATCTGATGCTAGATTGATGAATATTATCCTGCGGTTATGCTGAATTCAGGATACTCGTGTGTGCAGGTAAATTTCGGTCAAAACCCATTCATATATGATCTGAGTACCGATCTAAATGTTGGCCTATATTAAGAGTAGCCTCTGATATTAGAAGCGACCTCTCTGTGGGAATCTAAATGTGAAGAAGAGATAAAAAACATAGAGAATGAGACAAATATACTGGAGTACATTTTCGATTATATGACTGTGCATGGTCATTCACAAACACGGGCTGAAATCAAAAATCTCCTTGAACCCAAAACAGAAAATTCTGATGAGCGTCTGAAGATTACAAACGGTATCATTTATATTTGTGTTTGTTCAAAATATAACTAATAAGTTTATATTACATTATTTTATAAGAATAAGGCATAAAATTCGAATTAACGTAGCTGTAAAATATTATGGGTATTTAAAATAAATCGATTTAAATATTCGGAAATCAGTTTCATTTTTCAGATAACGGATTATGAATCAGATGAACGTTACGATTTAGATCCTAATAAAACATGACAACTAAAGACGACATCGAATTATATGAAATAAATTCAGGAAACGGTGCTGATAAAAAATGATTTTGATTTTTAGACTCGAATTTTACCAGTTTTGGGGGTGTAAAAATAATTTTAAAGCTGATATATTTTGCAGTTTCGATATCTTGTATGAACGAATTAAATGATGAGATGGATTCCATTAGTTGTATGTTTATGATTTAAATTATTACAAAACGAAATTCGCCGTAAAATAACTATCGCATATCCTCTTATTGCTCCTGATAACCCAAACCACTTATATTCTTTTATGGAAATGTGATATTTGAAAATTTTACCAAGAATGGAGTAAATTTAACAGATTTGAAAATAATTTGGTTGATTAATCAAAATCTGAAGATTGAGCATATGATTTTAATCAAATTGTATAAACGAGTTAAGCTATGCATCATGTAGATGTATGATATTTGTGCCATATTTTGATAATGATAGCTCAATGTCATCTCTCATTCAATTTGAAACCATATTGTCAGATGTAGTTTCCAAAAAATGAAAATACCCACCATTAATTTTCTGCAACTTCATATTTCTGGATTGTTACTGGCCGTAATCTTTACCGTAAATCAAAACAAAGATTATTCCTAGCGACATAAACTATCAAAAATTTAAAAATTACCAGCTTTATCAAATTAGTTTGAAATCTTAGATGCATTATTTTGTAAAAATTTCTTAAATATCTGAGTGTAGTTAAGTCAAACTTAGTAATTAACAATCTAAGAAAAATCCCATGATTCTGGGTAACATCTTTTTATCATATTGAATATTCTGAAAAAATATTTCTGATAAAGCAGAAAAAATAACCAGAAAATCAAATAAAGTAGATTATAAGAGAAAATTAACAAATTTAATGTCTTATTGCCTGCTCATACGATCAATCATATATAAATCTACAGATTTGTAGAATAAAAGGATTAAATAACGATGAAAAGAAATGCGATTCGATCAAATGTCATTATATAGAAATCAAGTTAGGATAAAAGTATTATTTCTTTAATTAAATATTTAAGAAATTTTCCCGCTATCTATTTATAAACTCTTGAAGAATATCCCTACCCCAGAATGTTTTAAAGGATTAATTATAAATGTTTCAAGTTACAAATTGTGATATCATACACTATGTAAATTTATAAACATGATATTTTTGATATAACTGCAAATTAGAGTGTTTAATAAGTCTAGCTATAGAAATGTTTGCATGCCAATATAGATACTCTTACTTCAAAGATAATTATGATTATGAACACACTGACGATTTTAAGGTGAAATTTATGATATAAACTAATTATTTGATGATAATTTAGTTTTCTTAGTATAATCAATCTTTCGAGTTGAGATGATCAAATCATCAACATTTGAAAAGAACTTCGACGAATTTAGTAACTCTTAAGTTTTTAATTGCATCTTTTGAATCTGTATCAAAAATCTATTGGTTTTGGAAATAGAAACCAGTAAAACGATTAACGACCGATTAGTATTTTCTTCAATACAACCTGAGAAAATATGTATTTTAATAATAATTCTTCGAAATCACCAAAATACGTGAAATATGGATAATAGATTCTCAAAATTATGAAAGGCTGAAAAATGCAATAATATTCTTAATAAATACAGGCAACCTGACCTCTACAAATAAAATGGTTGAAAAATGTTTATATTGTAGATCTGCAATTAATGTCGTGGAAAATCCAAAGAGAATTCTTACAGAGGAGATTTCGAGCATTTAAATGGATTACAAATTACGTATAAATGAGGGATTATTCGATATCAATAAGTACATCAACCGGCGACTAATAGCTTTGCATTTTTTCATTGAGTTTATTTTTGATAATTTAAATTTATTTAACTTCAAAAATTTATTTAAAATAAAAATATATACTGCCAAACTTGCATCTGCTCGTATTTCTATTTTATTTTTCAAAAGCTATCTTAGATATATACGAAATGATATATTCGAAGGATTACATAACGGTCTATAACAAGATTATGAGTATGTTTCCAGATCTCGAATCGACTTACCCGTCAGTATATCTTGCTCTTCAATGCACTAAATTGTATCAAAAAGCGTTTTCGATGAGTGAAATGAGAGAATCCTGTACAATATTGCGATAAACAAGTGTATGAATCAACATATATGGATGAACCTTTGGGAGAGATGATAAAACTAATTCAATCTATCGAAGAACGCATTTCGAAACTGGAAACTAACTATTACGAATTAGAACATTACGTCGACGATTGCCAGTTGTCGCCCTATGAATGGAAACGTTTATCCGAGGTGACGATGTGTCTGATTTAAGGAATTGATAGGTTTATTATGTCTGTCAGATTCTAATAAGATTGAACAATTCGATAGGTTGTATGATTTTCGAAAAAATATTTGGTTTGGAGTTTCAAAAGTATTAAACGGTATGTAGTTCTATGAACCAGGCGGAAAATCTTCGCTATTAGATGAACTACCAAAAGAAACACTTCAGAACTTCGAAATGGGAATGATCAACGCACACAAAGAGGCCGTGTTTGGTTTCATTTATGCGTTAAATCTGTACAAAGGAGAATATACTTTGAAATTTACATAAGTTTTGATTTTTTAGTGTTTTGCATTTAACCTCTTGTTAAACAACACAAATATCTACCTTCAAGGTATATATTTAACTAAAAAGTCAATATTTCATTAATGAGAGAAGCTTTGAAGCTAATTGGTTTTCGATAAGGCTATGCTTAAAACAAGTTTAATTGACTTAAAAATTCATGATGTTTTTATTGTCAGAACATTTTGATAAATTTACTACAAATTCCAAAAATACCTCATCAAATATTTTTTAAAGTAGCGTTTGTCCCGTTTTAAGCTCATTTTGCCAAAAAGTGATTTTCAACGTCTCCTATTGACTTACTCTCTGATTATTAGGTGTTTATGAGATATTGTATTAAATATGTAATTTGTGTAGCACTATTAAATATCTACATAATATCAAATATTTCCAAATTTTGGTAACTTATCATACCAACTATTAATTTTACATCCCACTGTTTTGATACGTTCTTTTATTTTGAAAAATGTCGGATTTAGAACCATAAACCTCAAATTTTAACCAACTTCTCAATAAGTTGAATATCTAGTTCAGGTATATCCTTTAAAAATCGAGCCTTAAACCTGTATTCTGGCATAATTCCAGTTATTTTTATGATATTTTTGGTAAAATATAAGAAAGATTTATAAAATTGCTGATAAATTATAAATTACTGCATGGATTTCGAAAACCAAAACTGTTCTTTCATATCTACAGAATTTTCCCATAAATATTTTTTAATCATTGTTAAAGCAAAAATCTCACATAGTTTAGTGATTAAATCTTCATGAATTCTGGTATAGTAGGGTCTCGTTTAAGACCTAAGAATTTACAAAATTTAGAACTTACCCAATAAAATGATCTGGTATCTAAACATTATACATATTAAAAAGATGTGGTCGTAATTATGCGATTGTGTTTATTTTTTCTTACAATTAATAAAATGTATTTAAATGAAAAGGGAGTTGATTTGATCTGATTTTACAATCAAATTTTCGAACTCTGTTTTGTTCGTTAGAGTTTAATATATTTTCCTATGTTGATTTTACGCCAATTGTTATATTTGTAAAACTTTCATAACCAAAAACATTAATCTTAAAGAAATAACAAATTTATTCTTTTTTCTGATCATTGTGATTGTTTAATAAGGCTTTAATTACAGGGTTTTCAGTCCAAATTGGTGTTTGTAAAGTTCAATTTTGCGGACTTAAAATTTAAGAAAATATACAATCGAAAAATTAGCTAAAATAATAGATCTGGATTAATCTTATATTGTTACGTTATTTATTGATCTTTTACTATAGGTCTTCATGTGTCTATTTTGACCACGGTAGTCTTCTCGTGTAATAGTTGCTAACCCGGCCAACGTCTAATTTAATAACTCGGATTCGTTTTTGGCCTGCAGCTCTTTGCATAGCCCTTCTATTTTGAAAAAATAACCGCCTCTATGGGGTTTGGGAAGGAGGAACAAGGTGGCAAATAGGACATCTCGTAGCCCTTGATATGAAAAGCATCCAATTTTGTTGACATATCATGGAATCGGACGTTGTCCATGATAGAAACACATCGAGTATTCGTAGTATTGCTTGGTTCGATATGTCCAAAGAAGTTTTCAGTATACCCTAGAAAACTTTCTGCGTTATGCGCTTGGTCATTGATTTCTTTGTACACCATACCGTATCTGTTCATCGCATAACAAACAGACATATTCTTAGAGCGGATGTTTGTCATTCTAAGAATCTATGAAGTGCCTTTTGGCGATAGACCCTTTTTTCGATTGCATCAAATCATATAAAAAAACCTTGGAGGTCAGAATCGCCACGTGACGACATATATTAGACGATACATAAATAACAAAACAATAAATAATTAAACCAGGTATCTTATTTTGTTTCATTTTTCGACTGTATTTTATCTTAAATTTTTCTTCCGCCAAATTGATGTGGAAAAACACAAATTTCGGACGAACCCCTTATATTACGTGAATCGTAAATATTAAATTAAAAAAATATCCTTATCGATGTAAATTTACATTTGATTCGAATAAATTTTCTGACAATTTCCACCTATATACGCCAACCATAATCATCAAGCATAACTTAGGTCTATTTAATTTATGACACTGTTTTACATAAAATGAATGTTTTATACAAACTAAACAATAAATATTGTAATTTACATGCAAGTGCTGGTTTCAAAACCTTTTATAATTTAATCTTTCACAGCTTTCAGTTCTTTAAAATATTCTCAAAACCAGAATTGAATCATAAATATGGACATCATTGATAGTGCTACAATTGGGGAAGTTGGCGAAACCAATGAAGACAAAGATACCAAAGTAAAGGAAATATTACAGTTGTTAAACCTTATAGTTTGGAGAATCGCCAACGATTATAAATAGATCACCGCATAATTTTTTCGTTGATTGGTAGTTTAAAAAAACTGGTTCGCATAAAAACTAGTTTTTTCATAGTTATGTAATTATGGAAGGTATATTGGAAAGAATAACTTGGATGTGCGCATCTGGTCAGAAGAATGAATAGGTTTCTGAGATCAAAAGTCAGAAAGGTCGATAAAATATCTGAGGGATATTCTGTCCCCGTGGATTAACTTTATTCAGAAACATTTCAAAACAGAGTAAACTCTTTTAATAGAATTCTGACGTTATATACATTATAATTGACTCTAAGATATCGAAAATTAACTACCTATTTTGAGAAAGAGTTCAGGACGGTGTGTGCGCATTATTGTTGAGTTATGTCCAAAAAAACCATTCGAATGGTTGTTTGCTTAGGCAAAATTTACAGATCAATCCTCCAATTCACTAATATTCTCAAACATCTCACATAATTCGCTCGATGACGTCATTAGGAGGCTCAATTGCTCACTGAAATACGTATGCATCATATCAGAATTATGATCAGATAACTATTACTTCCATTAGTAGTAATCGGTAGAGTTGAAGGGCGGCAGTGGTCCATATGAAGGTAGAAGTGAATATTCAACCTTTTTAACTGTTCTAGCTATCATAATTATGAATTTTGAAGCAGTAACAAGCCATGAGCCTTAATGGAATTAATCATCATTTGATTCCAAACGGGTAATCAACGGAGAACATTTCGACAATTACAGGTAAAATCTCCCAAACTAATCTGTTTTGAAAATGGAATTTGACCACCAAAACTAATAATAGAAAATTTCAGTATTTACTATGCTGAGCGATGGATGTAAGACAGAGTTACTTTCATTTCATTACCAAAATATTAGCCCATATTCTCTGTCTCTAAATCAAATCAACAACTGTTCGTCTGTTTATAAACATAGTTATTTGACGTTGGTCAGCCGAAAAATAAGGCTATGAGAATTGCATTATTTTCCATTATAAAGCTAAAATGCGTTTTTAATTCAAAAATTAAATTTTAATTTTAAAAAAACGTTCTTGCTTAGGCTTATATATATTGGTAAAGATTGTTGTGGTATGAATCATTAATCGAGTCTATACGTCTCCTGGCCCTCGAAGCTAAATCTTTATTAAATTACTTTTATATTAATAGTACGTAAAATCTGTTGGACCAAAATAGGGTAATAAGAATCAAAATTTATCTCCTATCGATCATTGGCTCAGAGGCTGTTAGGTGTACAGTCAAAATACCGATATAGCAAATAAATTTTAAATAGTGTAAGGTTTATTTTTGTATTGTTGTAAAAGGTTAAACGAATAGACTGAAACAAATAGGTAAGTGGATGCGTCTAATGATTCATGATTCTCAAAACAATGAATTTAAGATATTGTCATTTTAGATTGAAATCGATTATCTCGTTAGTTTTCGGAAGTTCATTCTGTAGATGGCCATCAACGATAAATCTGGTTCTGTTTTAGAAATGTAAACAACCGTAAACATGGATTGAAAATTATATAAACACTTTGAAAAGCGTGCATACAATTAAATTTCGATTAATTGTTATTTTTATTATGCTTGTCGTAGAAATTATTAAGTTGATCGAATCCCCGCTCCATTTCCCACGAATCACTAAATAAATGACAAAAATTGTTCTTGAAGGCTCAGATTTGTTGATATGTTTTTCAATGATTGTAAAAATTAGCATTTATAAAGAAACCTGAGTGGTATTTTATAAAATCGTTATTATGAATGGAAACCACATTAAATTTAATAAATTAGGACGTTTTCAGAAATCCATAATCCGTTTCGTTGTTCATATGTTAAAGGAATGCCAAAATTGCTATTTGGATGATTTTTAAACATGTTTCAAGAATATTTTAACTGTTCTTTAAATGTATGATGAAACAGATTTGAAAGCTTGTCGACTGATTTGATAGAGTTTTGACTATAACTTTTCACCCAAACCACAGTTTAATCACCAAATATCAAATTTTGTGATATTAGCAGCTAGGTAAGAAACGTATTGGTAAATCTATTGATTTTTCATTCGATTCACATACAAGTCAATAAAAGCCAACTAACCATGGATCTAACTTAAGGTGAGTTTTCAGATGGTACTTTTTTCAAATATATGAATTATATTCGTTTAACCATATAATTTTTATCGAGTTTGTTGAGAAATATTTGAAACGTTGAAATATTTTTACATTCATAATTATTGATAAAATTATTGGTTAGATGCCCTAAAGTTAACTGTTTCTTAAAGATCAGTATTTTTTCATTTTTACACCAAATTGTTTTATAGATTGGAATGAATTTCAAATGGCTAATTTGATTCGAATATTATCTAAGGATTCTCTAAATGATTTTTTTATTATCTCACGATTGGTCTCGATTATTATTGAACGGCTCCAAATATCAGCTTATAACTGCATGTATACGAAATTAAGTGCTTTGTTACAAAACAGAAAAATATTTAAATACTTTGATAAATTTGTGTATAAATACTTACTAAGAGGATAAATTTGTAAAAATATTCAAAGAAACGAAAAGTTGGCAATTAGTTGGGCGAAATCTGATATTAGAATATTTGACACTTGTTATCAAAAGTATATTCGTCTCAAAATCTGAAAAACATTACAACAGATTAAGTGTTCTAATTTCATGGTGTAAAAATCTTAACTAGTGATACTGTTTTGAAGATATACTCGATGTTACATCTTAGGCATCTAATAGTTGGGACATTTTTTAAATATCTTAACATTGATGGATTTAAAATTTCTGAAATCATATCTCTCATCGAAGAGTTTCGGCTAATCCTTTTAACTGTTAATATTCTCTAAATTCAGAAAATTACCAAACCTTTAGGTTGAGAAGCATTTTTATGGTGATTTTTAATTTAATTTTCTTATTATATCGGGCCAGTTTTTTTAAATTTAATTCATGTTGATTATTTATATACCTGTGTCTCTAATCCTCCTAAATATAGATTAACGATCGCTGGCATTCGGTCACGAAAAAAATGATTAAACCATGCGTGTTAATATCAATATTTATTGTTGATCTAATTCGGATATCTAATCAGGAAATATATACCTCTAGTATAAAAATATGCAAATTATTTCAATTAGAATTGAAGGAACTGCAATTATATGACCAGAAGCTATTTCATCAACATTATGGTGAGAATTTTTCAAATTGGATCGGTAGAATAAAACAAGAAATACCCACAGATTTAATAAACAAACAGCTTATATTAGAGGAAGATTGTTTTGATGAAAATAGTGATATAAGTAGGTTCATCGCTAATCCGATAAATATTTTGATGCTTTTTAAAAGATTTTTATTCCTCTGGCCAAAAATTCAAATTTTTTCAAAATATCCTCAGTATGATCTTATTAAACAATTTATTGACGAATATGGTTTTGGGGACGAGGATTTGATTGGAGCTTATCAAGCTATCTATAGATTGCAAGATTTTTATCAATTAGAGCCTAAGGATATTAAAATTGGAATATTTTCAGAATCTTTGAAGCATATTTCAGAACAGTGGTCGACAGTTCCCAAATTTCTGAGTGCACGAGATATGTTGGAAATCGGGGTTATCGCATATAAAGCTTCAGATTATACAAGTACAATTTCGTGGCTGAAAATTGCACTCGAAGATATAAATAGTAAGCATGATATATTGGATGACAATTCTACGATACGATTACTTGACTACCTTTCATGGTCCGAGTAAGATTGAGTAAATTATCAGATATTTGACTGGCGATTTCGATGCGGCATTTGAGCATTGCCATCAAATCCTGAAAATAGGTATGTTTGAGATTTACAGATCCTTTTACTGATACATGGGCCGATAATTTAAGACACTTTAAAGATGGTATACCTAAAGAAAAAAGTTCTGAAGAAGAAGAGATCGAATCAATTACGAAATCTCTCAATGATGAAGAATTTTTAAAAAAATTACAGAAAAAATATTCTAATTATTCCCTTGATTTGAGAGGAACTTATGAAGACGCGATAACAGCAAAATATTTCTGTCACACTGGTCGTTTGTTCAAGACTGTATTTTTGTATCCTTATTTTAGGAGAAAGATGAATCTCTGAAACCTATGTGCTACGTTAAAAAAGGAACTAATAAATTTGGGAAGTTCATCACGGTCAATGTTGAAAAAATCCTCGATGACCCTGGAATATTTATATTTCGATCAATGGCAAGTGAACAGGACATTTTGCATTTCAAAAATCTTGCATTTGATGATCTTCAAACAGCGACGGTATACAATCCAGAAAACGGTGAACAAGAACCAGCAAAGTATCGTATAACACAGAGGTGTAATGTGCCAATGAAATAGTTCGTGGCTTTATGAAAAAGATTCAATCATTCGAAAACTGCAGGCAAAAGT
>JWZT01004760.1:26003-62985 GCA_000827895.1 Thelohanellus kitauei
AGTCTTGCACTGCCTTAACTGCTTGCAGAAAGGTGCCTAGCCGGAGTACGACCCTACCGTACGTGGACACCGTCGCCCTCGCGGTCGACGTAAAGTCCGTGCAGAAATGTACCGGCGCAGGTTTAAACACCTCTAGCTGAGAGCAAAAAAAAACATGTACTATATATACATAGTTTCAATTCATCATCGCACCGATTCCGTTTCATTTTGTACATCAGTAAAATTCAGTACTCATATGTTTACAATAGTTTGACGTTCCAAATGTTGACTTTGCAGAGAAATGCGCATTCTTTTTTAACATATCTTGCACACCATGTAAACTTTTTGACAAAACCCGCATATTTTTTTGAGGCTAAAAATCAAACGGCCCATTTAAACACGCCTGAGCGAAGTATAAACACGTTATTTGTTATTTCCATTTATGTCAGGATACTTTGGTATATTTTTGACAACAGTATTTGGGCCGCTTAGATTTTGACAACCCGTAGAAATGTGAATACCGTTTTCAATTAACATATAATTAAATTTATGACATAAGTCATAATTTTGGGGGATAACAACAATACCGTGAAATAAACACGCTTGCGCTAACTTTTGAACTATTTTGATAATTTACCTTTATTTCATAATTTAAATTTTGATGTTTCTGAACAGTGGTTGACATTTACCCAACTTCTCGTCTAAAAAATGAGTTGAGAAAATGATTCAAACATTACATAAAGTAATTTTGAGTACCATTGTATGAATAGAATTGTGATGGATGCCGAAAAGCCTTAACCTTGTAAAAATACTATAGGTGTTGCAGTTACTATTTATATTTCCTCCCTATAATGATTTTAGTATGCAGATAAATGCCGTAAATACTACACGGTGAAAATTTTTGCAAATAGAAACTCATATATTAAACGAAAATGAAACTGATATGATGTTTATGATCTTCCGAATCACGTGACAAATCATCAAGAAACGATTTGTTCATAATGAGTTACAATACTCGAAAATTAACTTAACTTCAATTCACTTGAATTATTTTGTTTCTTTTTCTTTATAAAGAAATACGTTAACGGATATAAAACTCGATTTTTTAAATGCCAACCACTGTTCCTAAACATCAAGATTTAAATAATGAAATAAATGTAACTTATACAAGTAGTGGAATGCTAGCGCCATCGTGTTTATTTCTTAATATTGTATTTAGCCCCCTAAATTATGACTTGTGTCAAGAATCTAATTTTATGTTCATTAAAGGGGTATCCACATTTCTAAGAGTAGTCAAAATTGGAACCACCCAAATACTGTTGTCAAAAATATACCAAATAGTATCCTGAAATAAATGGAAATAACAAAAAATGTGTTCAGACATCAGGCGAGCGTGTTAAATTGAGCCTATGATTTTAAGCTGCCAAAAATATGTGGGTTTCATCAAAGAAGTATATATGGTGTTACAAGATTTGTTAAAAACAGAATCCACATTTCTCTTGAAAGTTAAAATTTTGAACGTCAAACTACTGTAAACATATGAAAACTGAATTTTATTGATGTGCGAAATGAATCGGAAGATATTTGATAGTTGATGGAACCCTGTATATGTAGTACATGTTCCCAGGTCGATACAGTCACTTGGCTGTTCACAGTTTGTTAATATCGCTATTTTGTCTATCGCGCTTATGTCGGGTCACGGTCTTTTTGTTGTGGCGAAAGTTTGTTGCAAAGAGTTAGCATTTTAAATAGTCCATTGAAAACATTAATATCAATTTCCATGTCGGAAAAAAAGAAACTCGATTGGATTGAGCCTTAGATAGAAGGATAACAAAAACTCTTTCATGACCTCTTCATCATATTACTTGTCAGGTTCAATTTCAACCGTAAACAGCATTTTTTAACACAAAATCATTTGATTTTTTGGTTATTCATTTTGGAAGCTTTGAATGAGAACGAAAGGCAAATTCTCTGGTATGTTAGCGCTGTCGCGATTATACAAACAATTCGGATTGATTCAACAATAAATTGTCAATTTTTCTAAAAACAACCTGACTGCGTATTTGTAATGTTTGATATTCTATTCTATCATCCAAGAGAGATTCGTCATGTAATAGAATCAAGGGGTCACAAAGTAGTATTTTAAGATCGTATTCTCCTCGGATGAATCAAATAGAGCTGTTTATTTCATAAAGGAAGACGATTACAAGGACTAATTTTGCTATTTGTGATGCTAACTTTTTGCAATCATCTATTGCCACAATGTCAACGCAAATATTGCAAAAATGTTACAATAAATGGATCCGAGAATCAACACCATTTGCTTCCCAAGCGTTACAAAGAGAACATTTTTATTAAATTAAAATAGTTTTTGAAACGTCATACCTCATGTAAATTCATTTTTATTGCTAAAAATCGGCCTTTTGAATGAGCTCTGATGTATATTTGGTGAGGAAACTGCGAAAAGTGATATTTAACATTGATACCGTCGGGATATTTCGCGATATACCAGCTATTTTCGAACACTTGTATGAGTTTTATACAAGTTAACTTTATCCAAAAATGAAAAGATTAGAGCATGAAAAATATTTATTATATTTGACAAATGTAATTACTATCTTTTAAATCAATTCTGTAGTGGTTGATGTCTCTACTGTCTGGAGTGAATTCTGATTTACCTGAGTGGGTATCTTTGTACCAAATGTTGTCTCAGAGAATTTCGGATGCAATCGATTAGACTATTCATGATATTGTGACAACCTAGAATTATAAGTTGTTCTGTAAAATCTGTATTCTCTGGATATTTTTCAATAACTAGTTGTTTCCATGGCTCAAATCTGGAAACACAGTATGTTTGGATGGACTCTGGGTTGTCTAGGTCTTCGTAATTTTCTGATAATTAATCCGAATTACCTGATGTCAGAAGGAGATGTAAAATGATATCGCGGCCTATGAGGCTTTGTGGACTATAATCTGAGTCAAAGGTTTCTTCATGTGTATCGAGAACCAATTCATCATCCAAGAGATGATCCATATAGTTCCTGTGGCTCTGATGATAATTATTAAATAAAGATCAGTTAAGTTATGGTTTTTGAAATGTAAATCATTTTTTTTACTGATTCGTCAACAAGAATTTGATAAGCAATTGATTTAAAAACTATCAAGCTGGGTCTGTCTTGAATTTCATTGTGAATACAAACGATTGGTAAATGTGAGCCGGTAAAAAAAATATCTTCATCTAATCAACTCTCTCTTCCTTAGCTGTATTTGTAAAATTCAGCGCAATGAGTTTGAGCGATAAAGCCTGTATTTTTAAAATTACCCCAAAATCCAAGTTAGATCAGCTAAAAAGATGAAATAATAAACAGTCCATCTGATAAAAGTGAAACAAACTGATTTCCATTTCTTTTTGATTAAACAAATATTATTTAGGATTCTGGAAAACTTGACGATTAAAATATCTAAAAAAAATTGTATATAGAATATGAGTATTTCAAGTTTGGACACATTCTCAGAGAAAAAAATAATCGATGTTTAAACTCATCTAGAATCAAGTACTCAGAACATATTTACGTGTCAACATCTTTAAATTATTTTACACTATTTTCCATCCAAAATGGCCGACTTTTCGATGATGACATTCAAAGGTTCCGATGTTTTATTTTAAAGAAAATTGATATTCATATAGATTTTACATTTTAGGGTTGTGAGTTCATTCATTTAGATTTACGAATAGATTATGGGCTGTCGTTTACTAAGATTTGATTTCCCCTAGCAGCAATGAATCTTGATAAAATTTACTTTCTATAATAAATTCATGTCATCATCGGAGAGTCGGCCATTTTGGACGGAAAATGATGTATGCCTGGAACATAAATTTTTATTAACACAAGAATATATGTATGCGATCTTTTAATTCGAGTGTTTGATTCTTTTCTTGAGTAATGATTTTAAAAAAAATTTATTATTCAACATTCTGGTAAATCAATATTTAAATGTGATATATGTGTACGTGATTTGCTTCAACAATTGGTTTTTTCCGATAAAATATGAAGTAAATGTTACCGTTAGTAATTTTAAACATAAAATCAAGGTTTTTAAACTTAAACCAATAAAATTTTTTGGTTAATTGATATATGGTTTGAGGATATAAATGTGAATTTTTGCCCTAAAATTCAGAAGGTTTGATGAAAAAGATCCATATTCAGTGTCTGTTAATTTTCGAAATGTCTATTACTGGGCTTTAGCGATCAAATGATTAAAAATCTCAAATATTATTTACGATGACATACGAAGAAAAAAAACCTATGATAATAGATTTAAATCAACATAATCTTAGATTTAACCATATTTAATGTAAATATCGCTGGTTTTATGACTGAATATGAGTTAGAAAAGCTTTAGATTAGGAAAACGATAAACTAGAAAATGTTGAAATTTTCAAGATAAATATTCTCTGCCAAGGTTTATCGGTGTATCTAGAGTGTAATATAAATTCGATTAAAATATCTAAAAAAATTGTATATAGAATATGAGTATTTCAAGTTTGGACACATTCTCAGAGAAAAAAATAATCGATGTTTAAACTCATCTAGAATCAAGTACTCAGAACATATTTACGTGTCAACATCTTTAAATTATTTTACACTATTTTCCATCCAAAATGGCCGACTTTTCGATGATGACATTCAAAGGTTCCGACGTTGTATTTTAAAGAAAATTGATATTCATATAGATTTTACATTTTAGGGTTGTGAGTTCATTCATTTAGATTTACGAATAGATTATGGGCTGTCGTTTACTAAGATTTGATTTCCCCTAGCAGCAATGAATCTTGATAAAATTTACTTTCTATAATAAATTCATGTCATCATCGGAGAGTCGGCCATTTTGGACGGAAAATGATGTATGCCTGGAACATAAATTTTTATTAACACAAGAATATATGTATGCGATCTTTTAATTCGAGTGTTTGATTCTTTTCTTGAGTAATGATTTTAAAAAAAATTTATTATTCAACATTCTGGTAAATCAATATTTAAATGTGATATATGTGTACGTGATTTGCTTCAACAATTGGTTTTTTCCGATAAAATATGAAGTAAATGTTACCGTTAGGAATTTTAAACATAAAATCAAGGTTTTTAAACTTAAACCAATAAAATTTTTTGGTTAATTGATATATGGTTTGAGGATATAAATGTGAATTTTTGCCCTAAAATTCAGAAGGTTTGATGAAAAAGATCCATATTCAGTGTCTGTTAATTTTCGAAATGTCTATTACTGGGCTTTAGCGATCAAATGATTAAAAATCTCAAATATTATTTACGATGACATACGAAGAAAAAAAACCTATGATAATAGATTTAAATCAACATAATCTTAGATTTAACCATATTTAATGTAAATATCGCTGGTTTTATGACTGAATATGAGTTAGAAAAGCTTTAGATTAGGAAAACGATAAACTAGAAAATGTTGAAATTTTCAAGATAAATATTCTCTGCCAAGGTTTATCGGTGTATCTAGAGTGTAATATAAATTTTCCGAATATTTCATAAGCCAAAACAACAAATACCAAGAAATGTCTTCAACATTACAGGTTTGTATCATAGTTATCTCAAGCCAGTGTTTCCGTTGCTTCAAAATGTTCAAAGAATGATATTTAAATAACGCAATAATCAATTTTCTCGCAGCTATGGATAAAAAAGGTTGATAACACATGCTCATAACAGTACAAAATGCTAGTTCATCACAATAAAGCTTGCTTAACAGGTTTGTGTCTCGAAAATATAGATGTTATCACTTAAAATTACAGTTAATGATCGGTTTACCATAAATTTTGCTATGAATATGATGTAGAGAGGCGCATATGGCATATAAAACAGCAGAGAAAACATTTTTTCCAAGTAAATAAAAGACATTGTAAAACGGAGATTCTCCTAAAATGTTCAGTTGGCTAACATGCATTTCCTAGAATAGTCTTTATTGAAGGGTTTGGAATATAAATAAATATTGAGACATATCTGGATTGAATAATAACAGGATCCTATTTATGCTTGAAAAGCTTATCTACTTTTTACTTGATCGATTATATGGAAATCAAAAATTATCACATCTCATAAACGTGTGAGAAATTTTAAAATGTGAAACACAAATTTTAGGCTGTATGATGAACACATGAAAAAAATACAAGAAATGTAAAACTCACCTCATGGCAATGAGCCTCTGAGTATCTTAGAGACACGTTGATGACCAGATATACTGTGACGATAATCTTCATAGATGGAAAATGAATTTTAAAACAGGAATTAGATTTTAGAATCCTCTTTTAGGTATTGTCTGTATCGAGATGAGATGGCTCGCCGATGGGATATCATCTACGAAATCTTTATGAATACGCTGCAAAGATAGTATTCCAGACAATTATGACAAAAAATATTAGACTTCACAAGAATTCAAATGGGATGCCTTGGTCGATATTCTGATTTTATAAATTCTTTCGTTGAATTTGTAAATTTTAAGATCATGAAATTATTAAAAACTACTGGTAATTACAGATTCCATACTTTTTAAACGAAGAAAGGGTAAGAACATAGGTTCTCAAAGGGGCGTTATCGCCAACAGGATGGCTCTGGAGAATGAACAAAATAGGCAGAGAATCCCGAGAAAAATTATATCTTAGGATCTTGGATTGAATAAAGGGGGAAAAAGATGACCGAATAATGTGATAATTTTAAAATTATAAATTGATAAAGAAATCTATGATTCATCCATTTGATAGTTACTGAATAGTCCAATAACATCTAGTTTTCTTGGACATTCATTTTTTTCTCAGAGAAGTTTTTTTACATTCTTTTACGTTTCAATAAAATCAAGTTTTTAAAAGGTAATGATAGCCCAAAGAATTCCATATATTTATGTGTTTGAATGTTAATAAACATCAGAGTAGAGTTTATTGGATTATCAAACAGAAGATGGTTGAATCAACATTCGGAAGGTCCTGACAAAATAGAAGTTGGTGTGGATCCACTGGTGATTGTTCAGGATGCAAAAAGCGAGAAATCCCATACGGACTGATCCCATTCTACTGCAGTGTTCTTTGTCAGAAAATGATATTTATGAGTGATAACTGTTCGAATTTATTTTAGCCACTTTTATTATCATATTTAATCAAACCATTTTCCTTTGAGGATTTCTGACTTTCCGATTCGGACATACAAAAATGCGTGTTCTTTTTTATTATAAGAAAGTAAATGATAAATTTTAGAAAGATTCTTGCTGTTATGCTCAGACAAATCTCTGTAAACAACTGCTCGTATTAGACACGATAAACTAACCGCTTATTATCAAGACTCCATAAGATAGAATCTATATGAATTTTGATCACATTTTATAAAAAAAATCCAAAATACAGAACTTTTTAATATCCGCATCGGAAATTCAGAAATCCCTTCGGGAAATGGTGTAACGAAAACGACAACAAATCTACATAACAAAATGAAAACACGTGTACTACTCTAACCTATAATTAATGGGTTTTAACGCCTCTTATTACAACTATTTAATGTTTTTTAGTTACAATAATCGAGCGCTGATCAGTGAATTTTCCACTCCACAGTGATGCGACCAAAACTTTTCGCCTGAATTTCAGGCTTTTAAAATTTGCCTGGAAAATAAGCTAATAAAAATTCAACAACCTCTTCGTGGAGTGTAAAATTGATTGTACAATCTGAAAAAATAGCCGATGAACTCTATAAATCTCTTGAACATTTTTTTGAGTTAAAAAAGTAACAAAGTTGACAATTCACAACAGAATCAGTGTCCCAATATTAGATAACTGTAAATGACAAATTGCGTTTCGAATTTAATTGAGGCTGCCCCTCAAAATTCGTCACTTAATGATAGAAACTTTTTCATTCTGTAGTATCTGCGTCAAAGAAAAAATCGGGAATACCGTATTGGGTGTTTGGGGTATGGATTAACGCGCTTTCATATAAACAGTTCATTACCATTGTGTTTAATTTTCCAAAAATTTTTTCAACATGAAGCCTTCATGGATACAAGATCATTTGAATAAAATACATCATGATAAAAGTAGATAGATTTATCAAATTTTCAATGCCTTGAAAATTAATATTTAAATAGATGAATTTATCAAACATTTTTTCCTATTCCTATCAACAAGAACGTGATGAAATAGGAGCTGTTTATAATTTCTCATTCTTTATCGTGAGATCTGTGAACAACACAATCGGAGAAGAGATAATATTGCTGGATGTTGAGCAGGTAATAAAAATATTCTTCATCATCCGAGATCGTCAGATATCATCTAAAAATTCTTGTAAGTAATAATTCAGTGAAAAGAAGAAGAAATAAAATGACTATTAACTCTGATATATCTCTTTACGGTATTTTTAAACGCAAATTTTCTATTCAGCATGATGAATCAACTCTACCAAATAACTAAGCACAATTCGTTTAGTATTTTCGACTCATAAAAGACTAGAATCTATTTAAATAGATCATTTTCTAAGAATTTGGAGACAGAAACAAAATGCGAATCGATATTTGACAGTGTTAATGAGTTCTTTTCTAGACAGAAATTCCTATGCGCAATAGTTTCTCAACATTCATGATGGTGCTCAAGTAATGATAGGTCATTACAAGGGTTTTGTAGCTAACTTAAAACTAGAAGTACCAAATGTACTCGTAATACAATGTGTGATTCATCGTCTGCATTTTGTCTCAAAAATATCGGTGAATGTGGCATATATCGATTCATTGTAAAATTAGTGCAGTAAATAAGATGAGAAGTAATTCATTGATTGGCAGATTATTGGGCTAATTTTGTATTAAAAATTATGAAGAATACAATCGTTTGCTGTTATATCTGGAAGTTCTTTGACTCTCAAAAGGAATTTGTTTGAATAATTTTTTCATGCTATTAAACTCTGTACTAGACTTCCTTGAAAACAAACGTATATTTTGAACTCAAAGCTCATTAAATCAGAAAATTATAGAGCTTGTTTGATAGATCTATTTATGATATTCAAAATCAAACAATATAAAATTACAAGATTATTGGTTGAATTTAGATAAAAAACGTCTTAGCTGCTTTTCTAAGAAAACATTTTCCGTTCAAACGAATATTAGGTAAAGGTGAATCAAGTAAATTTTCCATAGTATCATGAGTAAATTCATAACAGCAAAACATATTCTGTCAACATTTTGACGATCCTTATGCGGATTTTACTGGTAGATTCGTCAAATTTAGAAATTGACCTATTACAAATCACAACTTACGATGAAATAAAATTAAACTTCAGAAATGGATATCATGAGTTCTGCCTTCAAAAATTTATAAAATCACTGTATTCTGGATTTCGGGCAAAAATGAAGATATTTTTAAAAGCATTTCTGTTACATATTATGCTTAGAAGGGGTTCAGTGCAATATCAACTTTACTTTCCTAAGAAATATCGAGACTAAACATTGCTGAACGTAGCGATGTGTGACTAACACTCATGGAATGTAAAAAAATATTGCTGTTAAAACTCTACTAGCTTCCAATATTACATTCCCTGTTCTTACTGAATTTCGGATAACTTTTAAATTGCTAATTAACAATTTTGGCTGATATTTTATGACTATTTGATTATATTTGAACTTAATGATTTATTATCCAAAGATTGTTTATTAAAATATAATTTTATCTGATAGGCGGTTGAAATCTTTTTCACAGAAAGGGGGCGGTAGACCAGAAAATGTTGGGAACCTATAATCTAGTGTTTTCAAGAGTTATAACTAACGTCCGAGTAAGTCTCATTTCAAAGATCTATTGACAATATGATGATATCAAATATTTGATTGTGAAAAAAGTTAAGGTAGTGCAAATTCAAGATTTCGATGATGTCATAGCATTTATTATCAAGAATAAAAACAGGATGGAACTGTCAATTCTATTTAACATCTGTGGAAGATCTAAAGCATAGAGTGCAGACTAAAAAAGTATGATCAGTCTAATAAGTACACTTAAGATAAAATCAAGAAGCTGGTTGCAAAAAAATCCTTTGTATAATTCGATTCACATCAAATTTTATCTATGATCAGGAAATATTATTTATCTGGATACTGTTAACACATGTTAGATCTAAAGAAAATAGACCTTGAAATTTAGAAAAAACCACTAAAGTAACTTTTTTACACTTGGTAACGATTAACACTTATTTCAGTTGTTGGTTTTAGTCATTTTTCTTGAGAGTTTTCTGACATCATTATAGGATTATTCAATACCTAATTTAAATTTATATTTGTGATTTTACTTGAAAAATTAGAATTTTTAATATACAGGCTTTTTAGTTCACGTTATTAGACGAAAATTTTTAAGGAAAAATAAAGTCGAAACAACAAATGGATACTGCTTAGTTTTCTATAATTTCGTTGTTTAATTACCTTCTAACATAAGTCTTCATGGGTTGGTAGTAACCAACTCAATTTCTTGTGATATGGTACCTAGCCCATCTATCATTGAGTTAAATAGTTCGAGCTTGTTTTCGGGTAATTTGCACTTTAAGTAACGCTTATACTTACAAAACACCTCTAAAGGGTTTTTGAAAGGTGAAGACGGTGGTAAATACTAGATATCATAACCTTTCCTACTAAAACAATCGGAAATTGTCGAGGTTTTGTGTAATCCTAATTTGTCGATGATGTCAACTCGTAAAGTATTCACAAGACTGTTTTACCAATATATCTCAGATAACTTTCTCAGTTATATGTTCGGCTGTTTATCTCTTTGTACAACACACAGTGTGTGTTTATCGAGTAATCAACAGATATGGTTTTAGAGTATATTTTTGGTACTCAAAGAACAGTTGTATTGCAAAATGTTGGTCTAGTTTTTTTTGATTTAATGGAAACATGATAAGACTGCGATGGCTAGTACCTGCACATGTAGACTTTTGTGACAAAGTCGTTAAACAACCAAATTATAAAAAGTTTAATTGTATTCTTTTGTTTTATCGGTGATTTTTTGTTATTTTTTCGTCAACCTAATTGAATTGCTAAAAATACCAAATTGAACTAAAAACCTTGTAAAGTAACTTTCGTCCAGTATACAGATTAAAATAATTTCTGAAATATACAAATCAATGTTACCCTTTCGGGGAGGCAAAACATGCGATTAAATCGCTCTATTGAGCTCATCATTGATAAAAACAGGCTCCTCTGGCAATGAAAAAATATATTTCACAATTATACCGTTTCCTAATCAAAATTAATCATTGAAAATTTTTAAGTTAAAATTAGGCTCTATTTATAGTTGGCACTCACTCTAGAGCGATTATTAAAATACACTGAACAATATTCTATTTTTACAGATAAACTTTTCATCAAAGCAATTTTTTTCAGAATCATTTTATCCTTATTCTACCAAAAATTTAGGTTTAGAAATATAAATTTGAATTGGGCATTGAATATTAATAACTCTGTTGTCATATTACTTTATTTTTTTGAAATTTTACAATATAAGGTGTTATATTGTTTTTAATATGCATAAGTCAATATAAATATGCGATTTGTAACCAACTATAATCTAATCTAACTGAAAATGGAGGTTAAGCTAATGCGCGTGCGTCCAATAAACTGAAACAATATGAAATTGTAATTTTACACTTTTTGAAGACATTTTATCGCTCTTGTATTCCAAAACAATTATTTTTAGCTAAAATAGGGCATTTTTTCGCTCAGTCACTGTTCAGTTGCCAAATTTAAAGTTTAACGTAGTCAAATTTCATCCTTGGCGCGGCCAACGGTGGTTGCAAAAACTGGTAAGTCTAAATCGCATTTAGCACTGAAAGTTATTTTCGATGTTTAACGAGTAAAATACCACTAGATTTTTTCATATTATGCCTTACTATCGTTTTAACTATTTTTATAGTTTAAAATTATGAAAAATAGTGGGAAATATTAAATACATTGCGTTGGATCATCGATTTAATTTATTCAACTTGACCAATTATTACAAGATAATTACGATTTCGTTGTTCTGAGGGTCAATCCCGGAATAATAGTTTAACCAATTCTATGTTCTTCGTCGATATTCACGATCTGCAGAAATTATTTGAAATGAAATATTAAACTCAAAATAGAAGATTTGAAATGGAATTAAATGAGTATTGACAATATGTGTTTTTTAGAAATAATCAGTTTTTTATAATATCTAGTTTTTATCACTCACCTGCTCCCGACTTCAGAAGCTTTAAATTTGAATGCTTAGAGAGCTCGCAAATAAGCCTTAATCGAAACGTTTGGCAGAACTTTGAAAGGCGAGATGATGATTGTCGTACAACTTTGAACTCTGTTCAGAAATCATGGTGTTTGAATGACGTATATCCAAGGTCTACATGCGTTTATCTGTTCTTACCGGCAGATCATCTATGGTCCTGACGATCACATTGGAAAGATATTAAAACTTAGATTGAATAGTTTTAAACGTATTGCACATGATTCGGTTCTCCGAAACGTATCCTATGGATCGATATACTTAAACCAAGCAGGCATAATTTTATGAATACGGTGGCTTTCAGAACTTTTCAACGTGATTATACAAAATTTTATTCTACTCGATATTTGGTAAATTATCAATCAAACAAAGAACTAATTTGGGTTGACTGTTGAGGAGAGATTCGACAGATATTTGGCCTGTTAACCAACACTAAGCATATTGTGAATGAATATACTTACGTAAGAAATAGGCATCATTTTTGCCCACATTTCCTTTTCGACTTCCCTTGCATAAGAAAAGGTTAATTCCTCATCGACCTGTTTGAAGAGTTGGACATGCCGAATCAAAATATAGGAATCCACCCCTAAGAATCAGCTATCAATTTATAAATCAGAAAATTTTGGTCGCTGGTGTCATCCGAAAATGTCTAATGTCATCTGTCATTCAAAAAATAAATTCCTAAATTTTACGCTTGTTTTATATATTAAATCAGAAAAATTTTGTGACAAAATTGTTCTTGGTTTTGTGGGTAGTGCTAATTAAATACAAATCTCGTTGTCTCAACATGGAATTCACTCTACCACTGAATCCATATTCGAATGACTGATGATCTACGGATTGATAGATTTTTATTCATCACTGAGTCATATAACGAGCCAAACAATTGAAAATAATTCCGAATCCATTAAAAGGTTGAAGGTCAAGATGTATTAGCAAATCAGAATGATCCTGCATAGTTTAGACCTGGTTTCATTCTTGCATGTGTCAAAAGTTGATTAATGTGAATGGAATAAACTACTTCGTTCAATAGAAAGTGCTGATTAAAATGAAACACATCGCATTTTTTAAATTTTTTAGGGACGAAACGATTTGTGGCGATGATAAATATATTTTTTGAACTCGAATGAAATTGAAACTATCCATAATGTGTTCAAGTAATGAAGAGAAAACCCAAACGTCAAATTAAATTTTTGATAACTTCATAAATGGTGCTGGGATCAGTCATCAAGGACATTTCACCGTTCTTGCAACTAAAACTAAATTTATCGACAAGGAAACCCTGTAGAAACATCGCAAAGGTTCAAATATGTGATCTCAACCTTTTTATCGTTGATCTCATTTTCAAACGTTGCTAAATGGGACGTATTGAAACTTTTCAAGAATTTTCTAGCGTTTAACCCGTAAATACCTTGATTCTGACATTTTGGAACAAATACCAAGCTCTAAAAAGTGTGAATTTTGTTGGCTGTTTAATCATAATAATTCGTACCACTTGAAATTACCAGATTCGAATGGTTTTTGAAATCCTAGAATACTATAGACCACATACCATCGTAAATGTAAATAATTTTATCGATAAAACGCTTACAAGCTCTGAAATTACTTTATTGTTAACTTTGTACTCGATGCGAGTTTCATAAAAGGAAAAGAGTAATCCCCGTAGCCAACGAATATTCCACTAGACCCTATGATATTATCACATATTTCATCAAGATGTTTAATGAAATTGTTAGGGCTTGTTTCTGGGGCCTGGAGGGAGTCAAATATAACAACTCTTTGATATTTATAAAAGAATTCATAAATCTAAATGTTATACAATCATACTTTGTGAAACTCAATAGCGCCAAAAGAGAAACTGGGTACCAAAAATATAGTTGGCATATCAGTGTTCTGGATAACCTTGTTTTTAGTATGAGTGATGACAGGGATATCAATAAATGATATTTGTGTATCGTTGGTCCTTGAAACAAACATTAAATCATCAAATATTTGTTGAACGGTTTGGTCAAAATGAAATTCTGGTGTCTTGGCAGGTTTCTTGTGTTTGAAAGTGCTGTAAAAGTATAGAATCAAAATAGTTAATAGAACCAATTTACGCACTTGAGAACTTGCAAAATGAAGCAATCCTGAGATGTATCTTTTGACTATTGTGAAGGATGAGATTTGAGGGCTATTATCGCTTTTGACGGATCTTCTTGAAAGTTTTCTCTTTCTCTCCATAATTAAAGATCTGAGTAAAGAACGAAAAATTACACCCTAATCTGCAGAGGTCAGGCACACCCTCTATAGTGATGTCGATAACAAACTAACAAAAACGATAGTTTTGATCAGAGAATTTGTTTTCGTTGTCATTCGCGTCACTGTCAAGTTAATTATTTGTGCCTTGTGGATCGCTATCAAATTCTCGCGTAGTATCGTTAAAATTTCAACAATACCGAAATTTTAGATATGTCAATCTTATTAAAAGTATCAAGAAAAATATTATATTGATAGAAGGGGAAAGACATGGGTTTGGTGGGAGCGTGCGCGTGTTGAGGATTCATGATAGAAATTCTTGCTCAATTCACTGTATTGTGACTATCGGCATTGGTAACGCTGGTGTATCCAGTTATGAGAAGATGCCACAAAACACGGATTTTCTCACAGAATTAGTTCTATATTTGCTTTTTCTGAATTTATACATTCAAATTAATTCTGTAAAATGTTTTCACATGCTAACTTTGTGATTCAACTCCTAAAACGATCCGTATTTTGTGAGTAATCCGAATGACCGCAGAGATACAGTTTTAGTACAGAAGGTGCACCTCAAACATTGTGCTAGTTCAACGTTTTGAGACTCGTAACTTAAAATCATTCGTTTTTCTAGGGTAAGTTTTCTTTTCCAAGTATCCAGGCGAAAACCTTTAGCTGGATTAAGCCATTTTGGATTCTCAAACTAAATTTGGAAATTTTTCTGCTTCGATGGGTCAACTAATTCCAAGGTGAATTCAAATTTCTCAAGAGGTTCTGCTTGAATAAAATTTTATTCAATCTAGATTCCGCGATGTTTATGCACATGCGCATAATTGTTGAGTCAACGCTACCAATGCCGCACTAACGCTCAAAAAATATTACTGAACATTTGAGGTATTTCTTTTTTTTCCATAGGTGTATTATGGGTGTAACAGCACATAGTACAACGAATTGCGTGGACAAAATTAAGCACAAATTCGTGGTTATGCCATCAAAGAACACTTAAGCTCACGTGTGCTATACGGTTGATGCCACGTTACTTGACCTGATGGAAGTTGGTGGTTGATTGTCTATGGGAACTCTTTCTTCAAGAAACGAGGACTAATAATCGGTTCGAGTTTCAAATTCCAAACAACGTTTATTCGTGTTCAAGTATTTATTATCGGAATATGCATTTGGGGTTTTCTGGTTTTGATGATATACTTAAGACTGTCTTCAATAAAACGGCCACCGTTGCAAAGACAACAATATAGAGGTATTTATTTGGAGGGCCATGCATCTTGGAAGCAATCTGAATTTTTGTTGTAAACGAGACAAGAGCGCCAACAGTCACTGAGTTAATCATCCTATGAAGGGGACCCTTTAGATCTATTCTACTTATTTATACATGTCATGGAAGGTATTGAAATGATTCACATTTATTGAGTCATATTCCTTGAAAGATCTTCGTTTCAAATTAACTTGAACCCTAAGCACGCTTGCTCTATTATTGATAGTCGATCCGAATTCAGTATGATTATTCGGCGCCTCCTGTAAAACTGTTATATTACAAGAAAGTCCATATTTTGTTCGAAAAAATCGGAATCACTTGTAAATTCAAAAGCATCTGAGATGTCTAAAGAAAAACTAATGCATCAATCGATTGATCATGGATTCGAGATTCCCAAAGTTACTCCACAAGAAATCTGAAAATAGGCATCCTCTAAAATCCGAAATACTGTCATATCCCATATAATATCTTGGTAGTTGCTAAATCTAAATCAGGAAGAAAATCTACACTATGGTAAAGGTTCCATTCAAGCATTTTTCTCCAGCAATACGTGCATCGTAATAGAAATTAAGTATTTGCAAAGTGAAGGGTATGGCTAGAACAAGATCTATGTATTTGTATGGAGTTTCTTAATGTATTTCGAGTATTCCGACGATTCATTCGTTTCGCCCACTGATTTCGTGATACCCAATATTGTCATAGAGTATTAATAAATTTCTTATTTCTCGATTAAGAACCATTTAAAGTAAACGGGATCCGAATTTATGAGATGGAGAGCTCAGCACAATTTATAAACACATTTTTGCTCAATTTCAATATTATACATCGAAATGAACAATTAAGTTCTTTGGTAGTGATTTTTGAGTTAAAGGCTGACAAAATTTACACTTGAATATCGATCTAATTTAGTTTTTCCTTTTCTAAATGAATTTTTTGCCTTGGAGACCATGCAGTTCTGAGTATTTTTAGCTAATGAAAATTAGTCAACAGAATATGAACAAAATATGTACTTTCAGGGGTACGCAATATTGATGTAGTGCCAAGCAATCAAAAGATAATAATTGGCTTCTTAAATGTGTTTAAATATCTCAGTTACTGACGACGAGTTACTTTAAGTTTCATAGTTGTGATGTTGAAAATTGCGCGATTTTCACCATAACGGATAGCCATTCCATGATCATATAAATCTTTGATTTGGAGATATGAAAATATTTGGATAATTGACACTTAAATCGATCAAAATGAAACACTAACAGACTTCATTTTGAAGACCTCGACTGTTTATTTTTTCAATGTGGGATCAGAATCCAGGTTAAATAAATGCCACCATCTTTCATTTCAAATGAATTGCAAAATTTTGATTGCTACCTATATTTTATCGAGAAAGTGCAAAATGAAAAAATGCCTAACGTCAAATACAGGTTTGGGTTGGATCGGCCTGCATGATTTGTCGCTGCTAAATTGGCGGTCAAAAAGTAAATTAACAGAAGTATTCACTCAATTTGGATAAAAAATCGCCATATTTTGAATGCTTCTGTAATTAGGTTTATTTTAATTTATAATGAACTTGAAATTTCCTGATTTGGAAAACAATCAATTTTGCCTGTTGTAATTCTTATTAAGGGTTTGGGATATTAGATTATGAATTATCACGTATAAAAACAGTATGAGGCAAATACAATCATGTATATTACTTCATGAGTCTAAAATCTAATCGACATAAATATTTTCAATTTTCATCCCAGAAACCATGAATCTTAGCTTGTACAACGACTCATATTGTGATTAACAAGATGAGTGAGATAGTATATTTTCAACGTGAAGGAGAATTTGCTGATGAAATATAAATATTCGCTTTTTTTCATTTCGATTCAGATTTTGTGAAGATTTTTAAAAGATTTACCGAATTGTAACGTCGAGTACACGTCTCAATTCGAAGCTATTAGAGCTTGTGATGATGTTATACCACCATTTGTTCGTTAAGAATGTAAGTTTATGACCTATGATTGAACAGTTTTAATAATCATTAGGAAAAGTAAAGAAACGTAAAATGTAATCGTTGCCTTTAAATACACATGACCGTTTCTTTTCTTTGTTGAAAAATAATGTGCAGTATAAGTGGGAAACACTAAGACTCAAAATAACCCATTCTACCATTTGGTTCCATGTATTTATCTAAGTATTTTATGGGAACCTGAATATTTCATAATTAGGAAAAATACGTTTATTAATCCCTGTTTTATAATTATTCAATTTTTAAACTATTAGTTTTATGTTAGACCGAGATCGTGTTCATCGCAAAATCAGAATACTGAGATTAGTTCAAAGGATACAATCTGGTGTGTTACTAAATCGTACGTTGTTCATGTTCATTATACTTACCTATTTATTTGAAATCTTCGAAAATAAATCAATGAGTCACTCGCAGACTTGAATGTTCAAATATTCTTCAACGTCCACTGGAAACAAACAGAATGTAATACTTTTCAGCGATCTCAGGTATTTTGGAGTTATTCTGTACAAATAGGCATTGAAGTGTTTAAAATAATTCCAAATAGCTTACACACATCTTTGCATTACACGTTTTAAGGACCGACAGCAAAAACTGAAATGTGGATTATAAATACTTTAAATCAAATAATTTAATGTCTAAAAACTCGACCAGCGATTGGTAATTTTACATAAATTTGTCGATATCCAGCTCTTTTTTTATGTTGAAAAGCTTACAAGATAACGAGATCTGAAACCATTGAAACTTTTAAAATACTTCTGATGTTTTTTGGCCAGAGCTTGACTGAATATATTGGTAAAACTTCCATAAACCTAGTCGTAAATATCATATATGTGTATACGCGAAATATTGGCCGATATCATCAGTTTCATCAAATTAAAATATCTTTTTACAGCTAAATGATCCGAGGGATTGATTTTTAACAGCCGGCCGATGGATCGTTGTGATCTTCCAAACGAAAGCGAATGATGATTAAGCTATCTTGGCCTAATCACCAGGATGTGGTATCTTCAGCACCAATATCACCTTTTAAGCCAAATTTCGAAAGTAACAACGATTTTATGCAGATCCTTGGGTATGTTTCGACGATCAGAATCTATTTCTAAGATATGAAGTGCCAATAACATTGGTGTTGTGGTCTTTTGAGATCAAATGCATCCATTTGAACCGGTTAATTGTCTGAAATCTATGTATTACTGATAATGGGAATCAGTTGAGTAAGGGTATTGGGGTGTTAAAACCTGGGTGGATTAACGACTTCCTCCCCAATCTAGTCGCTATCTCCAGGATGAAAAACAATAGTTTGTATTAAAGCTACGTGCCTTGGTTGAGGTGAGTATAAGCGAGGATCTGTTTTTAAAAATTATCGTGCACTCAAAGCAGATTCATGGGCAATCTTGATCATATTCTTGTACGTAAATACAGGGTTTTAACTTCTATTTCATTTTTTGAAAGTTCAATTTAGTCCTCTCATTATTTATTTAGTTTTGACTTTTAAGATTAGTTATGGGCGTGGTAAAATGGAATTGTAATCGTAAAAGTCAAAGCTAAATTAAATTATGAGAGAACTGCATTGAACTTTCAAAGAACGAAATAAAGTAACCCTGTAAGAACGTTAAAATGGAAAAATATCATAAAAATGCAATAATTTGTCCATTCCACTGACACCAGTCACAAATATCACGCAACCTCACAAATCTCAAGAAATGAATGTGATCTCTGTCTAACTATACATAAGTCGTAGGGACACGCATTGTGTGAGACATTGTCCTATAATTCGGTTGTAAACTTCCGCTTGTTCTACTGAATGTGAGCATATAGGATGGTCGAAGACACTGGTGCAAAACCTGTTGTAGAACCTTTCATATTCAACTGAATCATGCTCCAATTACTTTAATATTTTTTGCGTTAAATATGTAAAGCTTAAGACGAAAAAGGATGGTCGTGGAAACAGAAGTTTGAAAGGGAAAAATTCGAAGACCGATGAGTTTTCACAGATAAGATGGTTATGATTCTATTGATAATCGACATACTATCAGATCTGATCTATTACGGTTTTAAATGATATTTACTACTCGAAATGAGTGGTCATTTGTTCAATTCTTTAATTTGTTATCTTCATTACGATGCACGCTAAAAACATGTTAGCACGTGGATTTTCTTCATAATAACGTGTTGCATCTAGTTTTAGCATAATCGCATCGACAATGAAAGTTAAAGGAAGTCGAGAAGGATGTAAATAATTTATAAATAGAGTTTAGGCTTTTATAACTTAGGACATAACGAGTCCTCCAGTTAAACACAAAATACAATAAGATCACTTTTATACTTTAACGAATATGTTGGGATGCGTTCTTTCTCAGTCACGAGGATTTCATCATATCCAGTGATAGACGAAATTGTTCATGTGCAAACTGAGATATTTCTGTACAAGATATTCAGTTTTTGGTATCAGCATGTGTGAAGTGTTCAAGAGTGAATATTTTTTCTTGGCCAGCGAAATCGAAACTCATGACATTTACCATACATTGAAAGGCCGGATTTAAACATCCGCTTTTTTAATCACAAGTTTTCAGGGATAGGTTTTACTAAGTGGTGAAGAGAACGAGCCGATATTCATAAAAGTGATGAATAGATTTTTTGTTTATAAATTCTAGTGAATAATGGAGGAAAATGTAATTAATGTATAAGAAATCAACGCTGTAGTTTTTAATACACATCGTAAAAATCATAGAGTGGTAGTTCGGGCTCTGAGCTATAACTTTTCTCGTCGAGGCTGATTTTCTCATAGTTGGGTGATATTTCGATGTTGAGGCTGTCAGAACGGAGGATATTTCGGTGTTTTGAATGACCTAAATTTTCCTAAAATATATTTTAGTCTGACATATGTGCTAGATTTATCATTTAACATCGTGAGAGTGTTGATTAATTGATCAACTTTGTCATGGTCAACGCGTGAAGCGTTAGGATCAATAGATGCGATATCTATGAATAGATTTTTAGTACATTCACATATGGAATCCAACACTTTTTGAGCATCATTTCGATGGGAGATATTTGATTCGTTCTACAGTAAAAACGAGGCAACTTGTAAGCTCTCAAGTTTAGTGACATGATTAACAGCTAGACTGTGAAGATTTTGATCATTAAACTCAAGCTCATAATATTCTGGTCAAGCATGGATTACTAAGTGATCTACTTTCTTGGATATTATCTGTGCTTGACAACTCAGGTAAACTGTTGTTATAAGGACTGAGTGGCTTCGGTATCGCTTCTCTTAGATCTAACATGACGATATCGTTACTTTCAATCTGTTGATTTAATTCATACACGAACCTATGTCTTGAAACAATTACCTATTCCTTTGCTCTTTAAAGTCCATTTGCAGCTGTAGAGACATTAAAGAGCTTTTGGAAAAATGGTAGAATAAAATATTGATTTTAGAACTATCCTCTGTGTTGTTATCGATTGACTTGATGTGACTTATTGCTATGACCATGGTGTACGCCTGTCTTGAAAAATAAATACTCTTTTATCGCTATTATATATCAAAACTTCGATTGGTCTAATTTTTAAGGATTCAGATTTCTTTGTGAAAATGAAAAGAAAATGGGTTGTGATTAATATAACATAACCTAAAATAATTTTAAGGATTGACTCTTGCTTCCTTTGCGAGTTTCTATCATGGCGTTATAATTTCCGCCAATCTTTTCATCAGACAGCTGGAATCTGCGAGGAAAAAAATGAGCGAATTTCTCGCTTTTAACACAGCTTAAAATCTTTTTAGAAAAGTAGGATCGATTTTGTTCATCATCCACTTGTTTTAATCGCTCATTAACTTTCCAAAGCAAATCCTTTTTAAAGACCCAGAATCACCTTGCACGATTCAATGATCAGGATTATTTTGTCCCTGTAAGGGTGAGATGCTGATGGTTTGAGAAAACGTACGTGGTGTATTGTCCAAATATCTATCAAAATACATTGGATATTCGGCCAAATGTTTATGAATAGTTTGAAAAAGGTCGAATATTCCCATTTTTTTTAAAGTTGGACTACTTTCCATCGACTAATATATTGAAATTCTTTAACTGTAATAAAATGTCGAAGTTTGATGTTCTGGGAAATAAGTTTCTGATGTTAAACACCACTTTGCCTTTAATATATCACGACCTTGACTGTTTTCTGACAAAAATCTTTCCCATAGACCGTAACAAAGATTCTTAGAACTACCCACAAACTAAATCAAACATAGAAATCACGTGATCATAGACGACATCGATAAAATCGTCCACATTTCCTTGACCTTTGATAAACTTCGCAATTGAAATTGTGAATTTTTCTTCGAGTCAGTAAAAGTATTATGTTAGATAAAAAGTGGAGCAATGCCTTGTGGCTGTAAAAAGTAACGTCACTTAAATTGACGACGATAGTTTCATTGTGTGATCACAAGAAACATATTTAACCGCCACCATACGTAGATGTTAACATTTGCTAATTCGATAATAGGCCTATATGCCCACATTTTTGATTTTATTAAGGGAAATAAGTCTTACTATGGAGATCGAAAAATTCTGGCAGAATCGAAAATATCTGATCGACTTCCGATTTGGTCATCAACCTTCTACGAGATAGGGGTTCGTAGAAATTCTAATAAGAAAATAAAAACCTCCCCCATGATCGATAGGACTTCGAGAAATGAAATTTCATTGCGAAAGAATTCTTTTAAAGATGTGAGTACCTGAGGTAATTTGAATTTTTTTCAAATCTTTGCTGCTTATTTTCGATATTATCTATCAATAATCAAAGATACGGTGACGCCACAGATATCCTTGACTTCAAAAGCTTTAAGGTCAACCAAGTGTTTGATATCCTAAATTAAAGAAACCCAAACCCAATCATAATTGAGTTCGTGTTGATCTAATCATAAAAGAATTCCAAACCTTTGAGGTTGCCCAAAGATGAAGATTTTAGCATCGGTTCGTAATCAATCGAATTTTGAGATCTTTATGTAATGAAATGAATGTAAAAATGTATGTGCACACCTCCTTCCTCAAAATCGAAAGGAATGTCGAAAATACAGGCTTTAAACTTACCTTGCACGCCCAGGTTGTTCGGTCGTATTAGATTGTAGGTATTCGCTGGTTATCAACATCAAATACCTTTTTATCGGAATATATGATTTATGCTTTTTATTGAAGGATAAAAATTTTCTGGAAAACAATATGTCAAACTTTGTCAATTTTTTAGTCGGTAATTTTATAGCCTGGTTTAGAAATTACAAACCTCCTTGTTTTGTGTTTCATGGTCAAAATTGGACATTCTAAATTTTAATAAACATATACGGGCTGTAAGTAGTATCCAAATACTGCATTTTCTGGCTATTGTCGGAACTACTTCGTATATGAAACCAGGGGTGTTTTGACACAGTATCATGGATTGGTTTTCCATGTTGAGACTAATTGTAAAATCAAATCGACTAGAAATATTTGTATTTTCATCAAGGTTACAAAGATAACAGCGAGATAATATCTGAATGAATTGTCTCCAGTCAACTGGACTCGTGTCTGGTGACCAAGACCAGTTTTACGCAGTATTTGTGCAGTCAATTGCAAAGTAATGT
Organism: Thelohanellus kitauei; assembly: GCA_000827895.1. Classification (NCBI taxonomy): domain Eukaryota; kingdom Metazoa; phylum Cnidaria; class Myxozoa; order Bivalvulida; family Myxobolidae; genus Thelohanellus; species Thelohanellus kitauei. The sequence goes on from JWZT01004760.1 coordinate 49,405, forward strand.
GTGTATTCAACCCTAAAAAATATGCAATATCTTTGTATTTCATTTTATGGAAATTGAATATTTTTGAGGGGCATAAAATGCAATGGTAAAAAATGGTAATTGAGAGGTGTAAAAAAGTGGTTCGGATTGAGTGAACACCGATGTTTTTCATGAGTATTCATTGAAATAATGAGGTCAAACATTAGATTTCATAATATAATTACCATACCTTAGTCACGGGATCGATAACAGTCTCAGGGTTGTTCATTTTACAATCGATTCTGAGGTAACAAACATTAAAATTATCTAAAATTAATTCTTTGGATTGTTACAGTTAACCGCCAGATTAATTGTCCTTTTTCCTTTCTGGTCACATTGAATTTTCATGGTGTAGTCGATTTATAGTAAGCCTGAACGCATACGAGATATACGCAATATTTTAATTTATCATCACATTTTTTTATCCCATGCGAATTTCAAACTCGTGAATTTAAATATTGTTAAACACCAAAAATCTCATTTTATAATTCCAGGAGTTGCATGTTTCTTACCAAATGGGATGTTAATCATTTCGTAATCTTATCAATAGAAAACGCAAGGTACGACTTTCTTTTATTCTCATATCAAACATTCTCACAACTTATCAACTGGAATCCTGATTGTAGAGGTGTATAACTGGCATGGATTTGAAGGAATCTATAGCTAAAGATTAGTATTAAAAGCCAACGACTTCGATGAACACAAGAGAATATCGGTCGTTTATCTCATTACCATGGATATGAAAACACGCAGATTCTGAGTTACTGGATGGTTTATAAATAGATCCGATTTATATACTTTCGTGAAGTTGAGGGCCGTGGTTACAGTAAGTTTATCAAGATAGATTTCTATTGAAGTGGTCACCTGGGTATATTTAGAAACCTTATGACTGATTTAATTGAGATGTGTTAATATTTAATTTGTTTTTCAGTAGCTATTCTCATGACATTAGGTCACTGATCAAAGCTTATCAGTTTCACCACAAAAATGGGAAGATTTGATTGTAACAGCTAAACTCAGAGATATAAAACCATAGAAAGTTATTTCATTGTTCGTGAAATAACAATGAACTCGTAGCGAATTATTGACTACACCCTAAGCGTTTACTACGAAAACAATCATATAGGCATGTGTGGAAAAGTGGTATTATTGTTGAGGGTTAATGGCTAATGGTTCAGCTTTTACAGTGGTATGGAGCCATCTTTTGATGTTGTAAATTTGGGGTCATGTCCGTTAGTAATATACGAAAAAGCCGGCAAAGCCTTTCTTTGAAGCACTTGAAGAATCATTGTGTGACTCCAATGATATTCATGGATCTCATTAGGCAGTTTGTATGATTTTAGAAATAAAAATGGGGTTCTGCCTAACGTGAGGCATGTGGGCGCAGTATCTACTAGCTACTTTAACAAAAATAAAGTAGAAGAGGAGCTTGATTCAAGTCGTCACTATTGTTAGATCCTTAAGGTTAAAAAACTTTAGAGTTTCAATCGTTCTAGTTATTTTATAATGCGAAGAAGGACTATAAACTGGATTTAAACTTTGGGACATCTAACCGTCATGAAGAGATATCGAAACTGTTTCAATAAAAATAACAATCTGACTCGACATGAAGGAAAAAGGAAAACTAATGAGCGATAAGTCACCATATTAGTCTGAATCAATTCATGTACCCAGCTAAAACCTTTTGACCCTTATCAAAATTCTATGCTTATTGTGGAATAAGTTATGTTATCGAGTTACATTTTTAGAAATTGAGTTCTGTTAATCAGCTCCCGCGCAGAAATACCTTGCACAACTTCCAAAACATAAACTTATCAACATCAGTTCTTGTTCCTATATGCTATAAACTTTTATTATTTTCAGAAAGAATAGTTCATTGATCAATGGTCCATTGTTCGATCAAAGTTCGATTCCTCGAAATCCGTGTAACTACAACCACAGTCGTTATTGCACTTGAAACTAACTTTAAAACGGTGCCAATCCATTACGGGTCCACGTTAAAAAATTGGATCGTTTAGATCAATTATTTAAGAGTAAATACCAAGGTAGACATAGATCTCCAAGTTGAGAGTACTTTTGAACCAACACTAAGCGCTTCTTTATCCTGATGTTTTTATGGTATAAAGCGCCACACGAGAAAGGATATGAGATTAATAAAGGATGCCTGGCTTTTCTTGTAGCCGGTTGGTCAAGTTGGACAATAGCGACAGATACCGAGTGTTATATCCATAAAGGAGTATCTGGTATAAGTTTCAAGTGGGGGAGGGTGATCCTGTTGTTCGGATGAGCTACTAATCTTAAAAATACGAATTTCCTAATGTTTAGGACCTGACCAGATACCTGTCAAGATGCGTGGTCTAAAAAATTTCTAAATATTTTCTCATGGAAAACGTCTGATATTAGAATGGTCTAAAGTGAAAAAGATTCATAAGCAGAGAAGAATTGATCGCAGGCAAATATGGATCGCTTTCTTTGTGAAGTCAGTTGTTGAAGCATTTTAATGCTGTTTGGTCTCATTTCCAACCATTGGTTTGAAAACTAATAAAATGATTTCATATATTCATGTGAAATATTCAAAAATACTATGTTATAAAAGGTATGGTTGCTCACGAACTCTGCATGTAGCTAACTTTATGGAAACTCTCAGGATCTGATTCAGAATATCAATTAGTTGAAGAATGCTGGTAATATAATTTTTATAAATAAACCATCTAAAACTGCTTGTTGATGCAAATTCTGGGTTTTATAAAGTCAATTCAAAAGCACCGCGTACGATCATCGTCTATCAGGAATAAACGTAACTAGAAGTTCATGATGAGGATTTTGTAACAAGTGGTGAAGTTTAAAAGCAGACATGCAATCTGATCTGAAATATAGGGATTCGTTAGGATTGAGCGTGGTTAACGTCTACCAAATGTTTTCCGATCGAAGCTGTTCTGAAATATCACTCGATTTGATTTTGGGTATTTCATGTCCGGGATCAAGTTTAATGTGCTGCCTTCCTGAATAGTTTAATTAAATCGAATTAATTGTGAATATTAAAAAATAAAGTTTAAACCGTTCTTATTACATGATATACATAAAAGAATCTCCCAGTTTAATAAACGCAGACTATCAAATAAAATGAACCTTTAAAATGACTAAATAACGACAGTGACTGGGTTAGGTACTTTTAATTGTGGAATAACTTATATTTCCTTCGAATAGGACAACCTCCATTATTTGGTGGAATGTGGGTTTTTCTCATTGCCAAGGACAAGCTCAAAATTTTGGAATTCAAACAACAGCCTTAATCGCAAAACTTGGAGTTGTATGCTAAAATATGTAGATATCGTCATCTATTTTTGGTGACTCATTTTCGAAAAATATAAATTTAGACAAATTATAGTCCTCTAGCTTACCTTTTTCTGACTCGCTAGGCCAAGAGGCAAACGAATTGAAATCTTCTCAGGCCATTCAAACTCCATTGTCGCCGCCTACATAAAATTCCTCAGAGAGTTGGTAAGTGATAGTCTAGATTTTATTGATTTTTAAATCTGAGTGGATGGCATTTTCTATAACCATCAAACTGTTAATCACAGTGAATTTTCAGGGACCCTATACCAGGTGCTAAAACATAACAATGAAGGGACCTGTAATGCATTTAATACTAACTTCCTCCAAGGAACAGAACCATCTTCCGGGAAGAAAGTGGTAACCTGGCTGAAAATCACCTGGACGACCATCTGGGAGAATTTGAATGGATGTGAAAACATTTTGGGGATCTATGGAGAGGATTCCTTAGAGCAGAGGCTTTCAACCTGCGGTCCGTGAAGAGCTTCTAGGGGTCCGCGGCATCAAAAAGGTTGAAAACCTCTGCCTTAGAGCCTCGCAACAGTTATTTGTTGTTTATTTTCACGTTTTTTTAACAACGTATTAAAATTTCAAGATATTGGCTGGTCAATAATAATCTTAAAGCAGTGATTCCGTGTGATTAATTATTAATCGACTGTATTAAAATATAATTCACTTAGATTAAAGTCTCTAGGGGCAGCACATTAAACTTTAACCCTATTCCCACAGCTTTTGTTCCTCCACATATTCATTGAAAAGAAAAATTAAACTTTAGTAAGTGTTGTTTTAAAAATATTCGGATATGAAAATGGGGCATTAACTCTTTATTTATATTATGAATAAATTAAACCAGGCATAGTTTAATTGTTGAGTAATTGGTCAATATACACTTCGTTCGATGGAAGTAAACGTTGTAATCACTCGGTTTCACGTGATAAAAGGCGGTGTTAGTTGTACCAACGAATTTTGTATGATACATGCTGATTCATCATTTTTTCTTAAAATTATGTGAAACGGGAAAGAGGCATGGCTGGTTTATGTTGAAAAGCTAGCAAATAATATTTTGTTTTTTTTTATTAAATGTGTAATTCTCATGTGTAATTTAGGATGAAAATCCTGCATTAGGATTGATATGATTCGAATAAAATTGAGCCTCGATTGAGTTTTATGTTTAAAGCCTTCCTTATTATATGAAAAAACTCTTCATAGCGCGCTTTCACAGTTTTATCATCCAGTGGTTTTACTTCTTTTGTTTTCAGTCAAAAAGATAATAAAGAAGTATTCGCTGGTTTCTGCGAAATATCCTCGACGATGAGCAGATTATTAAACCTCTCCTTTTTCAAAATGCCATATTATTTCAGACTCTTCGCTCTCACTTATAAAACGGTCTTCAAACAACTGGTGACACCCTTAATGTATGAACAAGGTTTTGTCATTAAAATGTTATTCTATTTAGAAAACCGAATTTCTGAAACATATTTAGAATGTTAAATTATTTCTCACGGTGAGATTAATATAATCGTAACTATATTTACACATTTAAACAGATTTGAAGATTTATAGCCGCGTCCTGAATTAGTGTAGATGTAACGAAGTAAAGAATGAAAAAAAACATGTTTGATATTTAATTTCAAACCCACCAATTTAAAAAAAAATAATCTCATTGAATTAAGTATGAAATTGATGACAAGGTCTCTCCATTCTATCTAAAGGAAGAAAAATCCACATTTTTTCCTTCACTTTCTAATATTACCGCTTTTATTATTTGTAAGATATACTATCTGTTCTTCGTCAAGATTTGACATTTTTTTGAAGGGTCTATAATATTTTTAGGTGGAATTTAAAACATGTGATAATCAACTATCATTTTTTGGACGATAGAAAAAATATATAATGTCAAGATTTATAACAATTTTCAACGCCCAATGTTAATTCTGTAATTTGAATCCAAATTTGATGGATTTTAAGAGTATGGCTTTATAATAGAGTCTTTATCTACAAGAGCATCCATTTTAAAATAATGAAACACGTCCGGAGTTTGGATATTATCCAGAGGGTTGAGCTTGGTTCTTCCACGTCTCACAATGAAATCTCCCTAAACGTTCCAAATATTTACTTGGAGAATCTTAGCGCGAGCAGTTTATTCTAATCTGTAAATAGATGTGATATGAATAACTCACACCCAAATTCAAACTCCTAATGGAATTCGAAAACAAAGGATCCGTTATTGGGGATGCGCGTTTTATTACACCTCATTCACAGGTTATCAAATTAAATAATTCGTACATTTATAATGTTTGACAGTTGAAAATGTTTAGAATCTATTTTCTCAGTCATTAGTGGTCATAGAGTCAATCTTAAAAAATGGATGTTTTCAAATTTTTCTATGGCATAGATTCGGTTGGTGCAGTATGGTCTAATTGCATCCCTCACACAGCGTCGATGAAAATTTAGACTCGTTCAGTTCTTTTTGGGTTGATAATGGAGGCGTCCTTGAAAATGTCTCTAGAACTTCAATAATCAATCTTTAGAAATATTATTATTTTGAAAGAAGTGTGGAGAGAAGATTGAAGGATGTTCAAGAGGTTTACGAAACCTTATTGATAAATTACATTTTTTTGAAATATACCTAGCCGTGAATTCTGGCATACATCCGATAATTATTTATTGTAATAACAGAATTCGTAATAATGATTATACGAATGCAAAATAACCAAATTTTGGATATATACTAGTTTTCCAGAATCAATGATTTTTTATAATTCGTGGAGACGAAGACAAAATGTAACAGGTTATTTTCAACTGAGGTGCGTGAGTCGCAATGGTTAGTATATGCTCTAACCACTCTCATTTGATATTTTTCAAGATAGGCTCACTCCAATCCTTGTGACAATTAAATGAATTCCATGCGACTACTTAATTAACATTCCCTAGGTCATTGTATCAAAAGAGGTATGATAACACAAATATACATGGTATTCGGTACTCGCCAAATTTAAATATACATTTTCTACATATTCTAATAAGAAATACTCATATAGGGCCGCGATAATAAAATGCAACTATCAACCCAAGTTCTTCAAAGATACTTTATCGAGACGCGCATTTGAGTTGAAAACTCAATTTTACCTTAGATCTTAGAAGGTCGGATATGCCAATTTGTAAAATACGGTAAAAAACGAGCAGGTCATTTGAAGACCCGAGAACGAAGTGAAAGTTTTATATTAGCGTACCTCGGATATACTGTGTTTTATATGTCAAAATTCACCATATACGGTTATCCAAATTGAATAAATATATAGTTTCTCACAATCAGTGTAATCTTGATGATTCCAACATGGCAAGTAGAAATTATCTTGTGAACCAATTCGACGGTCTCAGTAATATTTTTTCATTTTCTGAAATAAATAACATTTCAGAATAGCATACAGCTCCCATATCTTCTTTAGGTAACTACATTGATAACTTTAAATTTTCATATTGATCAAACTAATATTTAAAGTTTATTGTTTGGTTCTCTAAGTTTATATCGATTCATTATCTTCTTGAGCATTTGATACAGCCTTCCAATTGGTTTGGATAGTTGTTTGCGTGTTCTTGTTCACCACTCAAACGTTTCGGGTGTATATCGGAATGTTTTGAAACAATCTAAATTATTACTCTATCTTTTAGTTTGCTTCGAAGGTATTTCCTAAAATATTCCAGATTTGAGGTAGACTTTTGTTCTGGCATTTCTCTTGCTTTTTATGGAGTAGAGAATGTCGTGGTGAATACATTTCTTTCGTATAGGTAGCTTAACGTTTCTATTTTATTGCTTTGTATATTTCATATCCTCTTTGTTTAAATTTTTGTTCTTACTTTGGGCTGAAAAAAAACAGCTGTTTCGAGCTGATTCTTCGTGTCCAAGGCTTGGAATTTCTTTTGGGAAACGTATTCGTATCATATCCGAACTGTGATTCAAGCGGAATTTACATCTTGTGAGTTTGGGTAATCTTTGTGTAATCCACTTTTGTATGCCATTGCCCTCACATTATTCTTTCTGGAAATATGCGTAGAATTAGGATGTAACAATGAATAAACCCGAAACGAGGTGGGTGCATTTCTTTGTTTCATACATTTTTTTAGTCCTCATATCTTCTAGATTAATGAACTCTAACCAGTCTCATGCCTTGTTCATCGTTCGTATTCTTAGTCTGTCTTTCAAAGCTCGTACATACCTTCATGCTGCTCAGTTAGATTATGTGTGACACGCTTTCATTCAAGATTTTTAAATTTCTTGGCAAGACTATTTGATAACCATAGATTTTTATTCACTACCTTGGTCGGAGTGGATACCATATGGGAGGTCTAACTCGGGATTAGTTAGAATATCTACAATCATCTTCACCGCTGGGATCATTGCTGCAATGGCTTCCGGCCACTTCGAGAAGCTGTTCACACAGTACAATAAATCAGTTCTCCCATCCGTCTTTGGTGTTGGGCAGATATATTAGGCTTAAGGAGATATGATTTGGTGGAATTATTCTGCCAGGGTTCCTGTTAGTTGTATCAATCTCGAACACTGTGGATGTAATTAAATATAGCGGCATTCAAAGCTGGTATGACGATTTTCTAGATAAAAGTACTTCTGAAGAGTTCTACTGCTTTGGCGATTCAGAATGTGAACCTCTTTTTAAGAAGTATGTAAGTGCTCGATTATTTCTTCTATGAGAGGATTTAAGGATAAAGATTAGCTGTTTCCAAATGCAGATGTGAATTACATTTAAGTAGAGTGGTTTCCTCTAAAATACAGGGTTTTTTAGGCCAATCTAGTTTTTCTGCAGTTCAATTTTGTAGACGAAAAATTTAAGAAAAAAATAAAATCGAAAAATGAGCAAAAATGAGCAAAAATAAGAACTCTTGTTTAATTTTATGTTATTGATAGATAATCTAACATAGGTCTTCCTGTGGGGATTTTAACCATCGCATTCATTTTTTTATGATTTAATGCGATCGAAAAAAGGGGTCGATCACCCCAGGCACTACACCGATTCTTTGAGTACTAAATGTCTGGTATAAGAATATATCTTTTTGTTGTGGGATGAACAAATATGGTGTGGTGTACAAAGAAATCAACAGCGAATTGTATGAAGGAGAAATGTTTTTAGGGTATATTGAAAACATTTTTCAACACGTTCACTCAAAAACTCTAACAAATACACAATCCGTTGCTGTCGTGGACAATGTTAGATTTCACAAATCCTCAACAATTGAGGAGCTTTTATCAAAGTGAGAGTGTCAGGTAAAAAAAGGTACACCCGAAAATGAGACGGAGCTATTCAACTGCATGTCACAATGACTAGAATCGATAACACGAGAAGATTGCGATGGTTACTACCGCCACATGAAAACCTATGTGATGGTATATAAATAACTAAATTATTGAAAATTAAAGAGAGTATCCCTTTGTTATTTTCAACTTTTTCTTAAATTTTCCCCCACCAAATTGAACTGCAGAAAAAATAGCTTGAAGTCATACCGCCGCTAAATAAATATCCCTGCCAAATTGAAGTGCAGAAAAACCAAATTGACCTAAAAACTATGCAAGTAATAAGGCATCCTCTTCTTCTTTTAAATTGTTGGATTAATTTATATGTTAAACATAATAAAAGATCAAACAGGATATTTAAAAAGATGGTCATGATATGTTTCTTGATAAATTGAGATTAAAGAGTAAAATTAGACATCCATTCAGTTGGTCAAAGATTTTGAAGAAAGGAATTTATGATGATCGACGTAAATGAATCAGTGATATCAATGCATTATATTTTAAAAGGATCTTATACATGAACAACTATTAGAAGTTTTCGAAGACAATAAAGTATTTCAAGTTCAACTGATGAATATTTACATGAAACTTTAAAAATACAGAGAAAAAGTAGGATGGAAAGCCATTTCAGCGCGTTACATTGATAGAAGTCTTGATTATATGCTGATCCGTGAATAGTCTGAGAGTACAATTTTCAAAAATAAGAACTAGGTATAAACGTCTTTGGCCCGCGGAGAAACAGTGAAACATCAAATTCGACAGAAAGAAAATTGCCAATCCATTATCAAGACTAATTCCTAATTTAGGAAATTATATTTGTTTTTCTTACCACACGTTGCATGCCTTAAAAATATTGAAAATGTTTTGATGTGTAATCATGTTAGTCTAGCTTGGATAATTCACATTTGATGGATACGAGATGGACAGTTATGTTAAAATTCAGAAAAAAGTCAATAATTCACCATAAACAATGGTAACCTAATTTTGAAATCTATATTGGGGTTTCTTATCCGTCCGTTTTTTGAGGAAATTTTGAAAGTTTTGAGAAAAACCATGCATCGAAGGAGGTTCCTTTTCTTCTGTAACAACTCAAATAAATAAAATGTTACCTTCAGAATCAGTGGTTGGTTTAGTACTCAAAAATATCTCATGTTTTAGTGCGTTGCCAGCTGTTAGTCTTCTCTCCGGATGATACTTTTGATTATCAGGTGTTTACATTAGTCAATGAAAAAAGAAAATCCCGAATACTTTCCGAAAATCTGTTGAACATTCAAATTACTCATCAAAATTGGGACTCTTTTGATGTAAGTATTGGACGTCGTGGTCAATTTCTAGATAATTAAAGATATTTATTTTGGTTTTATTCGACTTTAAATTAATTGTTATTTTTAGGTAACTACGATTTATTCGAAAAAAATTGTTGAATTAGTTTAATGAAATGTTTTTATTTCATGAGTGATTATTTTTCCGAAATAAACAATACATAAAAAAAATCAACAAAAGTCAGAATATTAAATCTTTAGCAGTTAAAATCAGAAATAATTCTAGAATTTTAAAAAATTGTCAGTAGTAAACACGAATGAAATTATTTTCAAGTGAATCATATTACTTCTAATATTCAAACAATTCTGATAAATTAGTCATAAATATAGTTATTTTTAAAATTTATTTTTTAAGTCATCTTTGAGCTGATTGATAATATCTTATGTGTTAATTTTCATTTATCAAGCTTTATGAATCATAAACATGGTCATTTTTTAATCCTCTTTACGCTAGAATGTTAACATCACAACGCCAAACTATCAGTTGAATATTGGTTTAAAGTACCATAAGTTGTTTCTTTATGAAGTTAAATGTGTAAAACCATATTTAGTTACAGAAGTTGAACATGATAACTTTTTGAAGTGTAAAAATAAAAAAAGTAAAAACTCATTATAAAATTAAATTGACAGCTTTAATTTCACAAAAATTGAAATGATAATCTATTTGGAGTCGATTTATTAAAAAAATAATCAAAGAAACTTACTGAAATCGGAAACAGGATCATGTCTTCTGTTCGGGTATAAATATTCAGGAACGGGTCCCTTTATCTAAAAGTAAATAAATTCGATATATCATCTTAAATTAAGTTATATTTGATAATCGTGTAATATTTTGTTGATCATTAAGGAGAAAAATTGAAAATAACAAAAACAAATCACTGATTTAACACATGGAAAATTTTCAAGAATAGCACTATGTAAGATTTGGAATATACTAAAATTTATTGACAGAGAAATAAAACCTAAAAAATCAAAAGAAGCATATATATATTTTGTAATAAATTTGACACGGCGAAAAATATCGTTAAAAAAAGTTGTACTCATATGTGATTTGAGTAGTATTTATTTAATCGTATATTGAATTTTTTTAAATTCTCATGACTAAGAATTAACACTTAGAATCAGGAATTGTTATAACTCTGACTTGCAGGTAATAAAAGTCGATTGTACAAACCTGAAGGAACAGAAAATCGAATAAAGTTGAAGTTTTAACGAAAACTGGCGATTTTAAAGTCATGATCGATTCATTTAGAATTCATAAATTTTAATCTAATTTAAGGTTGCAAATATCGCGTACATTCTTACATGTACATCTCACCTCTTTAATTTAGCATCAAACATTGAGATTTTCAAAGTATAATGAGTCTGTTACAATCACTTCAGTGATTAACCATGCGCGGGTACGTGATGTTTTGCTATTTTGAATTCTGGTTAAGATATTCTGAGTGATTGTGTAATGAATTTTTATGAGCATCACGAGTTTGAGATTTAAAATGAGTTGATTTATTTGATATACATAAACATAAAATGTATTAGTCTTCCATCTTCTATTTCAGTCTATTTATACTAAATAACGGATAAATATAATATTTTTGTTTAGGTTGATTAAATATCCAGCAAATAATAGAAATATTGCTGGATAAATTAACAAGTAATCCGATGTTATTTTCGCGTTTAATGTTCCGCTATAATGCACCTATTGTTGTCCAGTTTTCTGTAAAATATTAAGTGCAGCATAGAAATGTCTAACTTTATCATTGATATTAGGTGAAGTTTTTCAAATATTGATATATCGTCTAATTTTAGTTTATTATAATTTAATAATCATTATAAATGTTTCAAGGCATCATAAACTGGAAAATAAACATACAAAATAAATGTTCTCTTATGGCTTACTGTGATTCTGTTACTTTTTTTTATATAAAAATTGTAAATTGCAGTTGGAGGGCATTTCATCATTTCCTTGATGAACTCACCCCTATTCAGAAATTTGACCATTTAGGGCGTTTTAAACAGTGAAAGAGTTAGCGCAAGTGAGCTTAGGCGGCCGCATATATATCTGATATCCTCAGAGTGTATAATTTTTATTCAATAGCTATATTAATGTACTTTTATTGTTGAAAATTGAAGTCACCACTGAGAATTTAAAAACGACGAAAAATCAATGGCATGGTCGACAATTTATATGCAAAGTAAATATTTAAAGTTGCAAGGGACTGTAATATACTACACAAAAACTGAGGGTCCTAGCTATTTTGGATATATTTATACGATTTAGAAATATAAAGTTTGATATGACCTAACAGATAACATTTTCATTTAATTCGATTCCGCTTTCATTAAAATCTATGTGGTGATAAAATGTGACTTATTTCACACCAAGCTTTAATAATTTTGGAAATTACAGATTAATAGGATGTTTTTAATGAAACAAACTTATAACCATTTTGAACTGATAAGATCATGCGTATAGAAGTACCGTCATGTATACGCCGCCAAAAATATTATCACAGAATGATCAGCTATGAATATAAAGGGATTTGAATACTTATATCATGTCTACAAATTTCAAATGTTGTTAATATTCCTATAAAACTCTTCTACATGAAAATTTTTTCGATAGTTTTTTTTGGTAAATGATTGATATGGAACCAATAAAATATCATCCAAGACAACCGGGTTTTAAATATAATTGGATTTTGGCCCAAACAACACATACACAGAAAATTGACCTATTCTTAAACTTTATTCCTGGTACACAGTATTGAGCGGCCTAAGTTGAAATACATTATTTTTATAAAAAATAATCACATATATATACTATAATGCAGAAGTACTCAACATTTTTTAACATAAGAGCACATTCTAAGAAGCATAAAATTTGGCGGCGACATTATTTACAATCTAATCTTATGTTTGAATATTTTTCAATAATACACGTGCTGTATAAAAAATATTGAATATGAATTTTAACACTTTAACAGATAACCAACGTTTAAATTTTGGTGGAAATAACAAGGTTGTATTAGATATCAATGTGATATTTCTCACTGCGTCTCATTCATAGTTTCATTATAACTACGATTGTATGATGAAGTTCCTCCATTTAATCAATCTTAAAGAGATTCGTCACTCGGATGATACTTGTATTTTGATTTTATGCTATTCATGTATAAAATCCATGATGATAACAAATATACCAAACCAAAAAATGACTCTATGTTGTGTGATAAACTTTTCGAAATTGATAATTTATTTCTGCCAACAATATTCCAAAAATTTTCATCTGATACATTTCATTAGAAAACAATAGCCTTTTGAAGGTCAAATATTTCTAGCTCCATTTTTTCTGCTTTAACTTGAATAAGCTAAGCAATTTTTTCGCTATTTCGATTAAATCTAGTTGACAAGTAAAAAGATCGACAAAAAGGGTCACCACGGGCCCAATGATATTGAGCTATTGAAATCGATTTTAAAAATTTTTTCGACACAATTGAAGAATTGTGATTAATGCTGAATGTCGATTTTACCGTCCCTACAATTTTTTCATAGTGTTAAAGTGAACCAGTTAAACAATTTTAGATTTGAAATAAAAAAAAA
>JWZT01004760.1:64682-79507 GCA_000827895.1 Thelohanellus kitauei
TATCTATTTTGCAGAATCATCGATGTCATTTTAGTGTTCTAGAGCGTTATTATAAAGAGAGTTGGCGGGGATGAAACGAATATAACTAAACCATTATGACGATACGAATAATTGAATACGACTTCAGATAAACAGAATTTCCTTCTATAAATTTTTGACAAAAAATTGAAATTACTGAATTTTTTTGTGAATCAGGATGTTACTAATACGGCAGGCAAATACTAGGGGTCTAAATCATATATTAAAATGGTCCGCCATTTGTGATTCTGTGGAATATTTGATTTTCAACCTTCTAAAAGACCTAGAAAGAAATTCCGACATTTTGAAAGTGATTCGCGGAGATTAACAAAAACTTACGAATTCACAGTAAAAGGTAAACCACTTTGTTTTTCGATTACCTTATAAGAGGGGCTTCCGTAGATTTGCTCCATAATGTTTATAAACGCTATTTTTTAGTTTTGCTGCAGTTATATAATTCATGGCATTCTTCACCATCATGATGACCCAAAATTCTGCATATTTTATTAACACTATAATTTACAAGTTTTTTTGTATTCTCAGTTTCGTGAATATTTGAGATAAATGCATTAAATATTAAAAATGATTCCACCCCATTACTACGCAAGCAATTACCACCTAAAATCTAGAGTGCGTGCGTTAACGTTAACCAATTTCCACGTAAAAACCATTTTGCAAAATAGATTACCCTATGTAAAAGTGGTATTGTGTATTACAGAGTGAACGATTCCCAGCGCATTTTCTCATGTAATGTTTAAAATTGGTGTTAATTGAGTCACCATATGTCAGATTCACATAACTTAGTTTACAAGTTGGTTGCAAGTATAGTTGATTAGTATGATAGGAAAAGAAGTTTTGTGAACATGATTTTTATAAAGTAACGAAAATATAAAAGTAAAAAATTAATCGATGCAAGAACTAAGTTACAAATATTCAATAATTTTGGTATATATGATATTAATAAAAAATGTGAACGGTCCCTGGTGTATATTGTCTCTCAACACTTCAGAATTTGTACTGAAAAATCGTTCAACATAAACTATGTAACATTCAAAAAAGGAGTCATGTATGACAGTTTTTATGACTGAACTGTTTTTGGAAATTAAATTTCAGAAGGATTGGGGGCTTTATCTAAGTTTTTAACAGGTATGGATACACTCTAGTTTTAGCTTGAATATTCTAACTAGAGTGCTGAAAGTACTCATAAGCACATGCATTAATTAATTTCTTCAAGTCCATTTTTGCCCATACAAATACATTATACACGAAACATGTCTCCGCAGGTTGAATGACTAGAGATAACTACGTTTAACTTTTTGCGTGCGGTTAGTTTATCACCACAGATGTGTAATTCTAAATCTGGGTTTTCTTGTTCCTTAAGCGTAAATACAATCTTCGAAGAATATTTGTTTCTTTTATATTTTCGTTATTTTATAAAACTCATGTTCACAAAACTTCGTTTCCTATTAAACTAATCGACTATACTTGCAACGAACCTGTAAACTAAGTTGTCAGTCTGACATCTGATAGTTCAATGTTACCACCAATTTTAAACATTACATGAGAAAATGCGCTAGGTATCGTTCACTCGGTAATACACAATATTACTTTAAATAGGGTAATCTCTTTTGCAAAATTATTTTTACGTGAAAATTGTTTAACGTTAATGCATGCGTTCTAGAGATTACATGGTAATGGGTTTACGTGGTAATGGCCCTTGCGTGGTAACGGCTTACGTGGCAAACGACTAATAACGTCTCTAGGAGTGTCTTGTTCGTTAAGGCACATATTTGAACAAAATGGTAACGATTTTTGATGTTGTACATGCACGCTGAACACTAAACTTTTTCATTTTGGTCGATACAGTTATTTTTTATCTTCAAAAATGTATAAAATAAAAATGCCGCTATTGGTCGCAAAACCCGGTATTTTTAAACGTCTACTGGATGTGTGGCACGTGGCGTTTTAGGAATTTTGTCAGTGTTTAAATTGGGAATAATTAACTATTTTCTCGATAAAATCCTGTTATATTTCAAAATGGTTAATTTTATAATTGTAGGAACCTTGTATGAGCTATGAGTCGAGATAATCTGAAACTACTAATCTTTTTATCTGGAAAGAAAGCTGATAATTTTTAAAATCATCTGAGGGTACATTCTTCAAGGATAAAACATCACGCGTTTTTTAAGGTGATATATTTGCCACAGTTTCTACGACTTCTGATAGATTGGCTCATGATCTTGCAGGAAGACATTATATTAGATGAATTATAAACTTTCTAGCTTTGATTATAAGACAAAAATTGGCAGTTATTAGAGCTCAATATTAAAAGTTAAAGTACAAAGTTGATAAAACTTACAGCATACTCGAGGATCAGAATGATGAGGCTATTTTCGTGGACAACATCGATGAGCTTAACAATATTCGGGTGATTGACCATTTTTAAAATGGAAACTTGATTACATAATAGCTACTCTCTTTGATCGCACTTGAAGGAGTCCCTTCTCTGAAATCTGTTTTGACCTCTTTCATGGCCACCGTTTGGTAAGAGATCCTTGGTTTAAACAAAGTAGACTTGCTCGACCCTTTAAATACTACCGCATAACTACCCTTTGTTACTCAAATACAATACCTCGCCGAGCTTGGTGGACTTGGAATAAGAAGCTGATCGGCCTAGAGCCAACTGAATGATCATCCTTTTTACTTTGTTCGATTGATTATCGTTCAAACAGTATTGGGTAGTTTGGTGGTGATTAATGACAACTTCGCACGCCGAGTTCTTGGGTTTAAAAAAGGTTTGTAATTTCTTGATATAAAAATAGGTACACGCTTGCAGATTTGGCGATGCTAACAAACGATTTCGACCTATTTTCCTTATTCAAGGGTCCCAGCATTTTTAGAGATTTAGAAATGTTATAAAAATAAGATTAAAACTGTTTAATATCATTATCAATTAATATGTCGTGACACGCATTACAAATGCGGACAAGATTTTTACTACAGGGAAGACTGAAGGTGTTTTTGGTGCAATCGCCACAGAAAATACCACTATATTAACAAAAAACTAACCCACAGAACCGACAATGATGCTAAATAAATAATTCAAGTTACCTTTCTGTTTGTAAGGGTAAATTGAGTAGCACAGATTTCGCAATCGCTAACCAGACTATCGTCTTTCCACTCCTTTCCAATCAACAGGGACCTTATTTTCTCTTTAAACTTTTACATACCTTCAATTTTTGATTTTGATCAGCTAATTCACATAAAGCTAGCATATTGTCTCTTAATTTTGCGCTTTGCGATTCTAAACTTTTTCTTAATTGACCAATTTGTTGATCTCTTTCGGAAATACTTATTATATAAAAATAATACTCTTTTTGGAGTTGATTGTTAATGTGAAGAGTAGTTTCTATTGAACTACGTGATTCTCAATTAACCATAATGTACCATTATATAATTTCTCGAAATTTTTTCGTTCTTTAAAAGTTGTATTATATTTTTGAGTTAAAATTCGCACATTTTCAGACATTTTTTCAAATTCGTCAAGCTCTTGTGCCCGTTTTTTTTCAAGTTGCATGGATATGTTTTTGAGTTCACTTCCATGTACATCTTTATGTATATAATTCATGTCTAGTTCAGCCTCCACTTTTTTCTTATTAATCACTTCAAGTACCAAATTTGATCTCAGTAAATTAATCGTTTCATTATTTTTGATCATATTCTTTCGCAGTTCTTCTATTTTCGATGCCAAAACACGAAGGATCTGTTTTCACAAAACTCCAACATCAATAAATCCCTTGGAATGTAATAAAAGTAGATCGGAATCCAGACCAGAGTCGGATTTTGACATCTCACTAATAAAAAGCATGAATACGTTAAATCGGTCAGAACATTTAGGATAGAAGCCAAAACTTGTTGTATATCTTTGTCGCCAATATCATCAATTTTTTTCAAATGGCATCCAATAATTCCCAACCCCTCGTCAAAGTTTTTGTTGATGTTTAGAATTTTCTTAAATAAAACGTAGAGTTCTTACTTGGTTGTGAAGTTCAAGAGCCAAATTCAAACTGTTGGTCTTTAAATAGATATTTGAATACCTTCTCAAAATATTGATGAACTAAAGATTTGGTCACTTGCACCATATCGCGAACCTCAAAAATATCTCGAATAATTGATTTCTTGAATTGCGAGACACCAGTCTAATAAGTATCGAACCGATACCTTTACATCCGGTATAATTTGTTTACATTCAAAAATCAAAACAATCTTACTTTTCTTGAGTAGCAATATTTCATTTTCATCAAAACGGCATATTTTCTTCATATAACTATAATTTACTGAACCCGCTTCGGGTTGGACATTATTGGCGCCCTCAGCTTCACCTACATCACAAACAGTTCACTTTTGTCTGCAGGAGAATCTGCATGATTAATTAATTCTGTTTTGATTAAATTTATAAACCATTGTTTGGATCAGATACTTGAGGTTCTTGAAGGCAAAGTCCCTCGTTTGTGATTTGATGATTAAGAGCAACAACATCCTGAGTTGCAGCGATTTTTTCCTCGTTTGCAACTTTTAAATCATTCTTTAATTGATCAATTGTCTCATTTTGTGTCTGTGTCATTTTTTGGTACTTTTATAATTTCCTTCTGTCTCAAAAGGCGTTCTCTATATTTTTTGAGCATTTCAGCTGATTTTGTACAGGAAGAACAATTTAGATTCTCATTAACTTTAGACGAATTCGAAATCTGCATTAATCATCAATTACATGAATATTCTGAAAGTGCTGAGAGAGAGAATCTGGATTATCGAAATTCTCAAGACATTCGGGGCATATAAAACCCTTTTTATTTACGCAGAAAATTACTTGACTGGGCTCTGTCATCTACGTTTATCTTATCTAAACATCCATTAAATCGCGCATGTGTGTGAAAAAATGATAATTATGGGCCAGAACCCGAACTAGAGTATATTTACCAGCCCCTGGATGATATGTGTAGATATTTGAAAATAAGATCAAGAAAAAGATTAAACATTACACGTTACGCATTTCCTGTTTTCAGAAGAATATAATGGTTTTCCTTAACTAAAAATCCTGTATCTAAACGACCATATTCGATAAATAATCCCAAGGAAAACTTTAACCACAAGAAATGGAATCGTGGATGATTAATGTGTGAAATCATTTTTCAGATATCCCCAGAACTCCATAAAATATGGGTGATATCTCAAATTGGCCTTCTTGGAATTAATAACCGTTTCTTTAAATCTCTGAAGATATTATTTTGACCCAACCAAATTGAATTGTTTTCGTGTTCAAGCCAGGGGTCTCAATAATGGCCTTGAGTATCCCAGGGGATGTTTTGAGAAACACCCACTTCCTTTCTGCAAGCAATTATGTTCTCTGCATTAAATTTAAGCCTTTATCAGAAAGTTTCAATTATGCACAAGTTATTTACGTTTAATGTTTGTTCGGAATCCACCGAATAGATCAAAATATTACTGGATTAGATATATTTTAGGATCGACAACGTATGTCACTATTCAACATTATAAATGTATTTTATTACAGAACGTCTACCAAACTACCATCTGGATTGAACCAGAATAAAATTAATTGATGACAAACAATTCATCTTGTGATCGCAAGTATGAAGGCTGGAGTTATCATTTACACTAGACATGGAAGAATCTAGGCGTTCATTGGAATAATTTATATGCAGATAAGTGTTTAATATATTCTCTTACTTTGCCCATGATCAATACAAATATTGATCATCTGATTGGCTCAAATTGTAAAAATAAGAGAATTCAGATGACAAGAAAAATATAAAGCAGGGTTTATTGTTTAAGTTATCTCACACTTTACGGTGACTAAACCACTATAATTCTGTGTAAAGGATATTAAACTGACTCTGACATTGTCCTCACCCCTACAGAAACAAAAACAGGCCAGGGGGTGTCGAAACGAAATTACCCATATAAATCATTTTTATTTTTGAGATTATTAATTTATGTCGAATAACAAAATCATTACTCTAGTTTTTCTCTTTTTAGGCTCACGGCATTGAATTTTTACAATGAGGAATGGGTACAGATGTCACGATTATGTTTGTATACATGACACGAATTATCGATTTCTCACAGATGTTCCACAGAATGTCTAGAATATTTTGTTATAAGCTTTTCAGGGCTATGAATAGTACACAGAAGAGTAAAAGTATGTAGCATTTATATAGGAGATTATAAATAGATTTAGTTCATAAATTATAGGGTTTCCCAATCAAGACCGTCAGTTTCCTTATCAAGTCCGTCACATTTTTGTAACCCAAATTTTATCAATATTAGTATTGGGAAATAATAAATTGTTCATTCGTTAATTTCCTCTCTTAAGTAACATCTGTTGTATTTTAGCATATTTTGGTAATAGCCATCACAATCAAATGGTGTAATTTCTATTGAGTTACTTTAGATTAAATTAAACAGGTCGGTTTCTGATCTCGGGGACGCTGCTTTAACAACTTTGATACATTTCGAGAACAATTTTTTCAATCGGGGGTTAAAATTTATTTTTATATTATAATCATAAATATAGTTTGAACAATAAAAATTTCATATTATTTTCGATGCTAAACATAAAATAAGTTATGTTCGGTTTCAGAAATAACAATTTTTATCCTGTTTATCTCTATATTCTATAATTACGATTTGTAAATTTAAAAACTTACAGTTAATTATGTCTGCCATTAAAATTTTTTAATAGGGGTCTCAGCGCTTGAAAAATGGGTACAAGGGGATTCGGCTCATTAAAGGTTTAGAACCGCTCTTTTAGATAGTTCTAATTATTAATTTTATGAAATTATCACTTAAAATACCATAATCATAACACCGCACATAAAATATAGGTGATTAAATCAATGGTAGATTTTCACGTCAATTGTTAAATCTGAAATTGACAAGCATCAATTACTATTGTTTAGCAGTTATATGGGTGAGAGATGTAATTGAAGCAAATGTAAACATAATTATATAAAATCATCAGATCATTGTTGAAAAAGGACACGCATTATTATAAAATAGCAAGCTGATGCATGATAAAAGGGCAACAATCTTCTAATAGAACTTACAAATGCGAAACAGATTTGAGCTCCACGATTCCTATTTGGCGAATTACATAATCATCATACAGGCTTTTCATTTACTTTCGAGCATGATCCATTTACTATCGAGCATCCCTAGCCTTCATCAGTGCGCACCTGAACATTCATTATTGCGCACCTGAAAACGACATACGTAATTTACTGCTAAACGAGTCTAAACTTTATTTTTTAATTTATTATTTTATTAAATGGGAAAATGAGTATATTAAGTTATTACCCTCATAAAGCAAAAACTCAGAAATTGTTGAAAAAATTATTCAGACCGGTTTTTATCAAGCAAGTAAATTGTACGTCAAAATAGACGTTCGAACGGATTATTTCCCTACACGCATTGCATATTTTTTTTAACAGAAATATCTCAAATGATTTGAAACTGTATCATAAGCACTTTTTAGGAATGTTCTCAAATTATAGGAAAATTTATTGGTAAGTGTCAACAATCGAAATGTAACTTATTTAATATTGTGTACATTCTGTTTTTTTTTGCATGAGGAAGTGGACCATTTTTAATCATTTTCCCATTTAAGAAAAGTATAAATTAATAAATAATGGTTAGACTCACTTAGCTGTAGATCACGTATGTCGTTTTCAGTTGCGCAATTTTCATTGTTAGGGATGCTCGATAGTAAATGAAAACCCTGTAAATAAGCCCACGATTGATCGCTGATGATTTTTTTTATTTTTCTGAATTCTATTATAATTGGTAATAGTGTGCGTTCCATTCAATCCTCTACATGTTCTACAAAAAACAATTTTTTGCTGTTAGTAGCACGTTCTATTCCTCCAAACATCTTTTGCTATTTAGGTACGCGTCCTTTTTCATATTTTAGTTTTATAAGGAGACTTTCGTCTATTTCAGCAGCCTTTCGTTCACCTCAAATTTGCGACGATATATACATATATATTTTTTCGAAATAATATTGCATCATATCTCTGCAAAAGCAGGACCATCCAATAATTGTCTAAAATGAAAATCAGAAATCGTCTTTAATGATATGTAGTGATTCTATTATTGACCATAAATGTATAAACTTGACAATTTTGTGCAGGGGCGCTTTTGAAAAAAGCAAAGAAGGATTTGTATCGAATGGATCGACTTTCGGTATTTTTGTTTAGAGCATTGTCACTCTTCTTCATCTAATTATTTGATTTCTGGCACTTGTTTTGTTTTCATGGGACAACGGCAACTTGGGCATTTCATATTTTGTGAAATTAAATAATTTGACTTAAGGAATTCAACGGTGGATAAAAATTCGAATAAATCTGACAATCTCATATAAAAAAGACATTAGCGCATATGTCGAAAGATAATTTAGGATCCTTTTTTACAACGACTCCGTTGGAATTTCAAAATTCTAATCAGTCAGATATGCTTTAATTGACATATATTTAGCATATATTGAGGAAAAAAATGCCTTTCGTAATCTAGCTTTTACCCGAGGTTCAACTCACATAATCCATGACATTCATGTGGATATATAGGCCATTAACTACAGGACTGCAGGTATAGAGATGAGATATACATGTTTTGTAATATCAAAGGTCGTCCAGAAAAGTTATGCAAAAAAACATTAGCCTTCGGAAGTAGAAAGGATACAAATCAGCTATCAAGAGCATCGTTTCTTCAGAAAATACAAAGCTGAAAGTTCAGTTGACGGTAAGGAGTGAACGTGTGGCGTTGAAATTGGATACAGGCACCTTTGAGAATTTTCTCTCACTCGCATTCATATCTCATGGGTAAACCGAAACTAAATAATTGAAAAACTTCCTATTATTCTATTATGGGCAATGAATTACTCATTGACGGATTTTTCCATATAAAAGTCTACAATAACGGTCATAGCTACGAAATTAAATTTCATATAACAAGGCTTGGACGTACAAATATTTTATGTTTGAAGTCACTCCCAAAGCTTCAGAGATTAATGGATGATTTTTTCCATTCTTCATCCTTCTAGTCTATAGATACTGTCTGACCATCAAAACTTAAAATTTAATGGGAAGAAATCTGCCAACGCTACAGGAATTTTTGGTAATCAAATCTGGGATGCATCAAGAGTTTTTCATTTGATATTAAATTCAAGGATGATTACACGCCTGTATTTCACAAACAACACTTGATGCTGCTTTCCCTCTCCCAGAGCACTTAAATTCAGCATCAGATGGAGGAAATGAAAATGGAGTCAAAGTGAAGACACAATTTAGGGAGGCCGCCTCACCTATTGTCCCGGTTCGCAAAATGAAAACGGGAAAAATGTGCATGTGGCGACTAGAGTGGATCTGCTAATAAGTATCCAGAAAACCATAGGCATCCGATACCCCTACCTTATGAAAATCTAAGTCAATTGGCTAGATTTCACTATTTTTCAAAAATTGACTTAGCGGACGCATACAACCAAATAATGATTTCCTCAGAAGGCCAACAGAAATTGGCTAGAAGTACACATCAGGGCATTTATCTACAAACTAGGTTATTTCTGAAACATGTCCGTCCGGGCTACTTTCAGGAAATAATATCCAAGCTAAGGGATAACTGATCAAGAGCCGCTGTTTATTTGGATAATATTCTTATAACAGGTCAAAATTTAGATTCATTTTGAAATAATTGATCAGATGGGACTCGGATGCAATTTCACTAAATGCCAAATCGTTGAGTATAGAATGTCTACTTGAGCATACAATCTGGACTGATGGAATTTTAAGGGGACCTAATACAGACACTATTCTGAGTGTACCACTACCGAAAGATGTTCACCAGGTTAAATCCTTTTTGAGATCAGTTCAATTTTATGTTTCTCCAAAATTTGTATATCATCGGGTTTCCGCTATTTATAATAACGGCTAAAGGCTAATTGAGTTTAGACGAAATTTCACAAACGATCATTCAAGAAATTGAACGAGATGCTGGCATCAGAAACCTTTCTCGCACATTTTGACACATCTACGTCAATTGGAATTTACTGAATCTTCCAGAGTGGGATTAGGAATAGTGTTGTGACATGTATATCCAGATGGCACCGAGAGGCCCATAGCTACCTCTTCGAACACCCTGAATTAATCACAATGAAAGTACGTCTAGATATATAAGGAAGTGCTCTCTATTATTTACGGGATGAACAAGTTTCATCAATCTCTCAAGAACCGAAAATTCATTTTATTAGCACATCATAGATTGTTATTGGCTTTGTTCGCATCTGATTAGAAGCCATTCCAGTCATAGCTACAAACAGGCTGGCTAAAAGAGCAAACAAGCTTAATCATTATGACTACATTATAGAATACAGACGGACTGAAGATCATATAAATTGTGATCTATTCACTACACTGCCAGTCAGGTCAGATGAACAGTTTAATCTTGATGAAGTTGAAGATGATTGTGATGTCATGTTTAGTTAAATAAATGAGTGGGCAAATCTTCAAATCAAACCCTGATTTAATTAAGATTTAAACTCTAAAGCACCCAATTTTGCAGAGGTCGTTAAAATAGTTAAACACGATTAGAAAAATACTATAAACGCCGAAACTAAGAACTACGATAAAATTTAAGATTTGTTGGCATAGAAGAAGATTGTCTATTTTGTGAAAATAGAATGGTAATACCTTCTACCTTTCGTCCAAAAATTCTAAAATTCATCAACCTAGTGTATGTTGGAGTGCAAATGATGAAAAGTTTTACACGTTTTGCTGTATATTATCTCGGTAATACCACAGAGACCATGCGTCTTTATCGTGGGTGCCAGCAATACAGCCAAATTTTTAATAAATTACCGAAAGTCCAAAACCATCACTGGGAGCCGGAAACAGAGCCGTGGAGTGGAATTCACACCCACTGCGCTATCAATGTTATTGGATCAAATTGGCTTGTGGTGTTTGAGTCTTAATCCAAGTATCCCTGCATTCATAAAAAGACTACCACTTCGAAACCGGCAACTATTCAATTTTTTGAGGAAGATTTCGGCCTTCCCCATCAGATTATATCCAATAGAGCAACCACCTATTTATCTAATGAATTCTAAGATTGGTACGAAAATGGAGACAACTTCATACATACTACGGGTGCTCCGTACCAACCTCAAACCAACGGCTCAGGCAAAAGTTTAAAGAGCTCTACAGAAGTAGACTTTACCTCCCAGTTCTGCCATATGTGAATTCATTTTGCAGTGTAGACGAACTCCAGGACCATCAGGTGTGTCACCTGCAGAAAATTTTGCAATTCGTACAGGTCCAAAGACAAATTGATATATATGTTCCAACAATTACATATAAGGAAAATCATAAAACTGCTTTTCCTAAGGCCTTCAAACTCATTCAAGTTGGGTCTCATTGTTATATATTCACTATAGGGTATAAGATAGATAAAACACATAAGTGGTTTCCTGGCAAGGTTCACCGACAAATAGGATGCAGGTATGTAAAAAATAAAGATCGAAACAACTCCTGGAAAGTATAAAAGGCACATATACCAAATTATCCCACGTTTTCCAACTGATGAAGAGACAGATTTTCCGTTTAACCTACTGATATGGAATCCAATCGTCCATCTTGTTTCAGACAAAAATAGGCTAACAAACGATTATCCTGATGCAAAACCTTTACTCACACGATCGAAGAGAACTAGAAAACCACCTACGCCCTACCATAACTACCCAAGGAAAAGATACCAAAAACGGAGGTGTTAAAAATGATTAATATGTTTATTTATTCCAGGTTCCGCCGCCACACGAAATGTGTCATAACATCTTAAAGATTGCAGACAACCAGACGTTCGTTGATGATATCAGAAAAATTCACCTATTATTTTGAATTATCTGCCATAAAATAATTTATTAACATTGCGTAAGTCTCTGATTCGTCCACGTTACATATATCATCGACTCACAGAATGTCCTTGTTTAGAGATACCCAAAATATAACAAATTAAGTTGTTCAGGAAATTTGATTGTTTATATACGATGACCTTAATGATGAAATATGATAATTCCATAATGAGGACACAGGCGAAGATGAAAAAATGTGAATCATTCAGAACAGTTTCAAATTTTGATACGACCTATTTACACTTCATAGAAGCTCTAATAACCATTACCCAAAAAATAATTTAAACCAATTTTCGCAAGGTTCAATTATATGGTTATGAAGATAAAATAACAACACAGTAAATATGAAAACGAAGAGTATAATTAAAACTAATGTTATTCAATCTCTTTTTGCCCCTAACTTTTTGTCTGCCAAGCAATACAACTCCTGGTGAATCCAGTTCTTGAACTTTGGTTCTCTCAAGCCTTTTTTCTATGACACAGGCGGCAAGTCTTACTCGTTTGTCAGATCCATCGTTTCCAATTTGATTTCGAACTTGATACCAATGGGAAAAAATTTTTTGCGACATTTTGCCATGTATCGCCTGAACTTTGGACGGTATTTGAACATACTCCCATCGACTGCTATTAGAGATTTTTTCTGATTAGTTTTCATGATTAGAGCCGAGAGACCTGTTGCACACAACTGGGCACAGCCCTATATTCCACGATATCACACATCATGAATATTGCTCTATACTCGTCTTCGCGCAGAATATACTTAAAAATCTCTTGAAAATTTTGAATAAAAACTGCTTTGGAATATACGTCGAATATCATTGATGCAGGAGAGGAACTTTTTATCATAATCCCCTCTGGCATGCATCAGCTGACTATTAGCCCTTCTGAAGAAGATTGAAACATGACGTGGAGCACGATATTGCCCACATACATACCAGAAATCATCTTTTTGAAGATCTACTGTTCTGGTTTAATGGATTGTTTGTCGACGAAGAAGTCAAACTCGGTGGAATAAGAGTCTAATTCATGATGTTCTCCGAATGAGCCCCATTCAGCATTTCTGATGACGGATTCGTAGTTCATCTCGCCTTTAATGCTCTTGACCTCAGATATCTTCTTAATGTAGCAGGCATTCGTCCATGACCAATTTATAACGCCTACGGTGCACTTCTCTAATTCAAACGCAGCACACAGCAATGTTCCCGCTGTGTCGTTTATTAGAACAAAATCATGTATTTTTAGGCCTTTCTTCTTAGAGGTTTCTCGCAACATGGCCACTAAATCTTGATTTTCCGCTCCAGTGGCTGAATATCCCTTCCTCCACCTGAAAAGTTCTCCATAAATGATCGCCTTTTGAAGGCACGGAAACGAGAACGTGAAGCCTATTACCTCCACGTCGACATCCTTGAATCCGAGTGTCACGAATGCCTCATTGATCCAATCTGCCAAATAATCGAATAACTGTATCCCGGTTCCAGTCTGAATATCATGGGGGACTTGGAATTTTTGGGGGAATATAAAAAGTCTTTTATTCTCAACGGAGATGCCTAGGACCTCATATACATGCCACCAAGATTCAGGGTCACGAATTGCCCACATTCGCTTCCATTTGGAACTACCATCAAGTGAGTGTTGAGCACTTTTATTGGATGGTATAGGAAGTCGTGCTAGTTGCTTCCAAGTACTTGTTGCATAGAGCCTCGGATCAAATCCCTTATCTGAAGGATTTGGATTTTCTTCAATCTAAATCGTTCGACGATGCTATTTAATTCACTTTTTCTTGAGATTCTTTTGATTATCCTAAGAAAAAATGAAACCATCTTGATCATAAATAAGATCATCGTCTAATTTTTTTTGAATTTTTTAAATTTTCAAAATTATATGAACATGCATAATAATATAAAAAACGATCATGTCTTTTCGGCTTTATCTTAAACCGTTTAACTGTCTAATTCTCATTTATTTTTTACGTTTATGTTGCATAAGATTGAATATTGTTGACTTAACTATTTGTAACTTGGCATATGTTCAAACTAACCAAACCTCACAGTTATTTCTCGTTCTAGAGTACTCATATTTAACCACCATTCGATTATAAAAGGCCACTTTTCAGTTTTAACTTTACCCAAAATGCAAAGTATCCTTTACGTAAACAAGAAAATGAATTTAAAATAAAGAAAATTTGTATTTAAAAACCAAGAATTAGTAAATTTAAGAAATTTAATCCCGTAAATTACCATTTCCATGGAACGTCCTCAGAAAAATTGGGAAATGACGCCATGGAGTAAAGTATGTAGATACGTTTGAGAATTAACTTTAAATTGTGGAATTCTTGGTTTAAAATTACATAGTGGTTCATTTAAAATGGATTCTATCTTCTAAGTAGCAGATACTTTCAGCATCTTTGATTCAACTAAAATAGGAAAGTGGCCTTTAATGACTGAATGGTGAAATATATTAGTAATTCAAAGTGAGAGATGGTTGTGTGGTTTGATAAATTTGAATAGAGGTAAAATAACAAAAAATAAAGTCAGCAAAATTTAGCATTCTTCCAGAAAAACTTAAGAATAAATGAGAATTAGAGAGTTTGACCATTTAAAATACAACAACAAAAATAGTGATTGTTTTTTATTATTATGTATGCTCATAAAAGTTCGAAAATATAAACAACCAGAAAAAATATTAACGACGATCTTGTTTGTGATCAAGATGGATTCTTTTTTATCAGGATAATCAAATAAATCTAAAGAAGTTAATTAAATCGCGTCCTCGAACGATTTAGGTTGAGGAAATTCCAAATCCTTTAGATAAGGGATTCGTTCTGAGACGC
>JWZT01004760.1:82178-97576 GCA_000827895.1 Thelohanellus kitauei
AATTTAATAAATTAGAAAAAACTCAAGAAACCCAGCCAATATCCTCAAAATAATCTATTAAGAGTTAAATTCACTTTTTTTATGATTAATTCCAACAATCATGAATATGATTCAGAAATTGAATAAGCATGCAAACTACCTAGGCCTCTATCAAAAAATACGTTGAACCAAGTTTCAAATAGGGGAAAATTTATGAAGAAGAGGGTGGTGTCACATGCTTTTCACTTGGTTGTACCATGATTTGGCAGAAAATGATTACTGATTTTGACAAGGACTATCATACAATTAAATGATATAAAAAAATATTTTATAAACATTAATAAAAAACTCAATCAGGAACGACTCTAATAAGACCTATAAAATATATCCTTCATTTTCTTTTCTTAAGAGGGTTTACACAATCGTAGATAACTCTGATGGATATAGCCACAGACATCTCAATCAACAATTTGGCTTTATTTAATCAGCCAAGTGGATCGCAACTTAGACAAAGTTGAAAATAGTGGCTAAAAGAGGGCAAGCACGTCACTCAGAAACAGCTAATATGGAGAATATATTATTCTAACATAATATTCCTGGGTTAAAATTAAGAAAAATATTTATTGGAAGAATTTAGGTATGAAATTAGGCATATGGATGTGTAAAAATAGGTAGAATGACCATCCAAATTTCCAAATTATTTTGACGGAAGAGTTGATGATCTTATGATTGCGTTTAATATGAAGTTGTAGAAAATCACATACCTCCTTTTATGAATCCTGGTAAATTTCTATCTACTCACAAATAACAATAATTCTCTTTTGTAAAGTATAAAAGAAGCAAAGGATGTTTCGTTGGTTGTTGGATGATGGTTACACTATTGTGTGAATTCAAAAGTCAGATCAAAGAGATTTAGATTCTAAGTAGATTACTTGGTGTACGTTCATAAAATAATTGAATAGTGTAGACATCCAATTATACACTAAATAATAGTGAAAAAACGGTTTTATTCAAAGGTTCAAATCATTCCGAAACATAAGAATGTTGGAAATCAGTTTTTTGAAGTATTATGGCTAAAAACCGAATCTTTCCATTGTAGTCAACCATTGATATTTTAAAAATGTTTAGACTATTTATTTTAGCGGTTATGGAACGCACGAATTCTATTGTCTTCATAATTGAATGATGTAACTCGTTACCAACGGACCGCTGTGTGATTTTTAATACCTTACATTCAGATTTTACGAAGTAAGAACAAACCGTACCTGTTTAAGCAATGGGTGGAAATTATGCATTTTAGAAAAATTACGAAATAAACAAAAATAACAATATTGCTTTATCCAACATTCCCCTTTCCTAATTTTCCTCTAGATTAATCCCAAATTTCAAATTTTTTTTCATGAAATAAAATTGAATTTTTAAAAAATGTGATTCGAGAATAATTCCCTATTGAATTTTATGTGATTTATAAGGAGGAAGTAAATGGGTTTGACACTCGAGATTGGAGAACACCATGGATCTTTCGAGTGGTAAAAAGAACATTTTCCTGCTTAGTTTGACCCAGTAGAGATACGCTGCTCGAAGTGAAATAGTATTCCTAAATTTAGACTGAGTATTTTTAAACAGCTCTTTTCGGCCATCTCAGCAACTTAAATCGAATCTTAAAAAAAGAACTGTGTCACTTGGTGTAAAGATATATAAATATTATGTCCTTACTAACATAAAAGCGCTAAGTGGTCCAGTCAGGCAACCACTGGGTGAGCATCGAATCAATGTGGTTCAACTTCGTCCGGACTCACCTTTTACGTTACACTTGAATACGTGAAGCAACGCGAAACCTCAAAAGAATTGAAGCGTGAACCTTTTTAGAAATTTGAAATTATTTTTTCGTTAAAAATGGGAATTATAGAGGACAATGGTGTATTTTCTTCTTTTTAATTAAACTTAAATTCACTATGTGTGGTGTTTTTTGGAAATCTCTAAGCAAACTTTTTAATATTGCCAATTTGTTTATTTCCAAAGAAAGGAACTTGGGGATGAATCCATAGGGAATCTGGACTGGGAAATAGTGTAATATACACGCTTTTGATACCTCGACCAAGGATTGAGTGAATAATTGAAACATTTTTCGTTGAAAAAAAAATATATTTGGTCTTTGATTTAAAAATAATTGTGACAATCTGATAAAATTACTCGCGCCTAAAAAGAATATTGATTCTTATTTTAAGTTATTGCTGCATTATGTATCACAATCTGTAATTCTAATTTCATTTAAGAGAAACATTTAATTGTAATACGAAACGTAGCCAATCACCCATTTAAAACACTTAAAAATATCATTAAAGCAAAGAGTCAATTTACACCGTTTGTAGTTCAATTTCGCCATAATCCGGTCGTTGCAAAATTGTGAAATTTTAACTTCTCCAATGAAATATAAATTGATTAAACTTTTAAAATATACAAATTTAATAAAGTTTTTAAAGATTTCATACGTTTGAAGTGAACTTGAAATTATTTTTTTAACACCGTATTCACCCACAACTCAATCCTATTGAGTTACTGCTTTCAAAATAGTAGCAAGTTATCAACACGACACCTTCTCCACCAAACTAGCCAGAGTTTTTGACAAATATAAAAATTGCTTCAAGCCTTATTACTGAAGAAGACTGTCAAGGAGGCTCTCGGACATTCATAAAGGTCGCTTCAAAGACTTGAATTGTACTTATATTTTTCTTAAAATTACATATGTTCGAGTTTTATTCAATTTAGATTTTACTGAAAACGTTGAAATTTCACTAATTTGCAAAGACCGGATTATGGAGAAATTGAACTAAAAATGGTGTAAACACTTTTTGGGTGTATTCGACTCTCGATCTTTGAAAGGGTAATTTTTGAATGTCAAAGAAAATTCATTAAATATATTGTTCGTTGATATTTGCCCATTTTTTGAATTACAAATTCATAACAATCATATCCATTAGTCAATGAACTTTAAGTCTTGTTTTTCTTACGATTATTAGGTCTGGTAAAAGACGGCCCTCTCCTATAATCTCTTATTATTTATCTATCGCATACAAATACAATCTATGAAAGCTGACTGAATTTATATATAGCTAATGAATAATAAAAATGGTTCGAAGAAAACAGGCAAAACGAAATGTTTATCGATAACTTCATTTAAGGATTATAATCACTAAATGACAGGGGAAACTGACATTTACTTCAATCTGATTTAGAAGTCAAATTTCAGCATTTGAAAAAATTTTAAATGATTCTTTAGTTTGGTTTTTAAAGTAGTCAAAATATAGAGTTTGATATCAAAATGGTTCAAAGATGACAGTTTTTTGATATTTCCAATTTTGAATTTAAAAAATTAAAAAACGATTAAATGAATTCGAGAATCATTAGGTGAAAGAGAAACAAGAGTCAGGACAATTCATATGTTTATTTGGTGCAATCCAGAACAGTTTTGTGAAATTTGATGGTTTATGTAGTTTCTGACATATACTTTCCAGAACGGGGACTAATTTTTTTGGTAGCTTGTTTAGCTTGGCTAATGAGATATTGTAAGTTTCAACCTTGAATTTGGTTACAACCAACTTATTGTCATCCAATAATTTTCTAAAAATGCTTGAGATAATAATTAATCCAGAAGTCGTGTGATATTCTCATTATTTTGTTCAAAGGTCTTCAGTTATATTTTAAAGCGAGGCAAATTTGAGAACGTTTTGAGTTGATGCAATTAAAGTTGTGTCTGATAGCCATTAATCATATTGGAGATAATACAAATTACCTTTAAGCAAAGGATATCACTGGGTTGTTCATTTAAACTTTAAATAATCTCTAAAATATTCAAATCTACGTAAATAAATATGCCTGTATAAATTCTTAATCCAACATCGACGATGCATCTGCTTTTCAATATGGATAGAAAATTGAAATTTAAGAAAACTCAAACTGATATACTTTAAATTATTAGATATTATAAAGCGCCCTTTCAAAGTAACAACAATTGTTTAATCTAAGCAGTCAACCTAAGCAAACAACACATCCTTAATAATATAATGATAAGTTTTTAGAATCCTCAAAACCACTCTAAAATTACAAAACATTCACCTGAAGAGTTTCCTGATCAAGTCCGTCATATTTTTTAACTCATATTTTATCAACATTTAGCACTAAAAAAATAATAAATTATACATCTATTCATTAATTTCCTCCCATAAATAACACCTTGTTTTGTATTTGAGCATCTTTTAGTGATGGCTATCACCTTTGGAAGTTATACTTTCTATTGAGCCACTTGGTTAAATAGGTCGGTTTATGACCTCGGGGACTCTGGCTTTATAATGTTCTTCCATTTAGGTAACAAATTTTCAATCTAAATGATGAAAGGCGAGTAGGGTGGAAGGTATCTTACACGATTCCCCGGCAATTGAGCAAAGGCAATTGCGCAAATGGATAATTCCGCAACGGCAATTGCGCAAATTTTTAATGATAACAAAGTGTGGATATTCTTAAAATTTTTCAGAAGTCAGTAATAAGATTAATTTAAGCTCGCTCTGTGATGTGGATGTAAACAGTTCATTAATATTCAAAAGTTAGAGTCTCGCAGCCATACGTTTAAAAATTTTTGGGTTCAAGGTCGATGTATTTCATAAAAATTTTCAAAAATGAAGAATTAGACGCAGTTTGCTCTAATTGTCCATTGTAAACGAATGGGCCTCATTCTTTAACCCTTTTAGTGCCATACATATTTTACCAATATATTCTAAAAATGCCAGTAAAAAAGTGCATTTTTATAGATAATTTATATGAACAAGAAAAATATTCACAATTTCCCTTACAATACTCTAATATTCATAATTTTTCCAACATTCTCTTGGAAAGATTTTATACTAAGATAATAAAAATACAGATATTGAATACTACATAGTTATTGACAAGAAAATTAAAGAAAATATATGGAAAATGAACGAGATTTATTTACAAACGTGTTTTCCTACGCAAACACCGTGCAGTCCTTTTTTACACCTGGAGCAAATCAAGTAGGATCTTTTCACTGCATTTCTGTTCTTACTGCTGCATACCACACATCGTCGTGAATTTCGTCCTGGCAATTTTTCAAAGCCAAAAGTGAACTGTCAAAAGTAGCGCTATCGCGACGCTGGCATTTTTCGCAACAGGCGAGAGCAGCGCGACGGCGCTCCTTGGCACTAAAAGGGTTAAGAGTGGGAGATGTTAGTATCAAAATCTTTTTATAACACACATTCGAATGGGAATGTTCGAAAATCGATGAAAAGCCTCTGTCCCAGTCCTTGATATTGTTATTATTGAATTAAACCGTAGAGCTGCTTCCACAGACCAGTGGTGGATGTTAGATTCTGTATTCTCGTGCAATGCTTTTCATTGATGTACATGCTTTCGAAGTAGTTAAATATATCGAGTAAAATGTTTGATTTTCGAAATTTAAATAAAATTCTTACGACTTTTTTAAAGCGTTAAAACATCAGAATGAATAAAGTGTTAGACAGAATTTCATGTTTTTCACCTCGTCAACTCATTATAAAGACTAGCCAATTTTAAGTCTGGTATTTTCAGCTACATTGATTAACATAGATTGTAAAAACACCATGAATATCAAGCGTTTGTTTAAAAATGAAGAAAGGAATTCATCGAAACAGATTGAAAATAGGTCATACAATATCTGATGGTTTTTGAATGCTGCATTGGATAGCAAGTCAACAAATTGGTACACCCCCCCC
The DNA here is from genome assembly GCA_000827895.1 of Thelohanellus kitauei. Taxonomy (NCBI): domain Eukaryota; kingdom Metazoa; phylum Cnidaria; class Myxozoa; order Bivalvulida; family Myxobolidae; genus Thelohanellus; species Thelohanellus kitauei. Next base: position 87,923 of record JWZT01004760.1, read on the forward strand.
CCTTTTTAGGTTGCAACAACAAATCGAAACAAATTTAGTTTTGAATTCTGTTCGATTCTTCGAACACTGATCAACATACTATTAAAACACACTACAGCAGAGGTGCGTAATTTCAGTCCGTTGAATTTTGTTTTGAGTTATTTTAACAAATAATTTTTAGAATGGAAAATAAATTCTTAAAAACATGACTGATGTTGAATTGTTAAATTACAGACAATTTTTAATGCCTGATTTGGTGACTTGTTCGAAAATAACAAAATCATAGAAGATCCAGATTCCTGAAATATACGACATGCCACATCAGAATGGTTACATTTATGTTTTTCGTAATGACAATTTCGATTTCGTCCTCTGCTTTTCAAAGATCGTTTACGGTATTGTTCCTAGTTTTATAGGTTTGATATTTGGGTCCGCCGATTTTTTTTTATCCAGGCTTCGACTGTCCTAAGGCCACTTTCACCAAGGGTAGAAATATTGTGTTGGATCATTGGTTTCGTACATTTATTTAAATGTGACCACTTCATAATTTATGTTAATATGTTTTTTACTTTGTGTTTCAGAAACCAAAACGGTGTGAACTATATACGAGAAAGTTTTTTAAATTCAGAAAATCCGATATGTGAAACTTCCCTGAAAAACATAGCAACTATGCTTGTGCTATAAATTTTTTAGATTTATTTTCCAAGTTAACAGCTATTTTTTATCAAAAACAAAATACAATTGACCATATTTTCATTCTAAAACGGAACTGTTAGAGGGAAGGAGAACAGAGAAACACACTTTTATAATTCATAGTATTTCCAGTTAAGTTTGAATGGGTGGATAATCATAAATTATGTGGTAAAAATAGTCAGAGTGAGATTTTTATCTACTTTTTTGACTATGCATATGCACTTTCATCCATTTTTTCATTCTTGCTGAGGGTTCATGCCTTCACCAAAGTAATATTGAAAAAATTAATGGCTACAAAGTAACTGTTTGGAAGAAACAAAATCAGTCAGTAAATTTTACTAAAAATATCGGCACTTAATTAAATTTTAGAATATTTTGTGAATAAACAGAGAAGAATTTTGTATAAGGCATAAGAGAGAGATATTTCTGCTAAATGCAAATTTGTCTCTTTCTTCGAAGCTGAGGTTTGGCTCATTGCATGTACTTTCCCTATTCTCATCCCGTTAGAATTTGTCATAACTCAATATAAATTTCAGTTAATATTTATAAAAAACGATTGAAATAAAGCTATAAATCCTGGCAATCGCCTAGAGATAATTTATTGGCCCCAGTTCATTATATTGCAGAGCGATGCGCGTAAATCTCGAATTCTAGGGTTTTTGTTGTGCTTCACCATTATAGGTGAATGGCTCGCCTAGTTCCATGTGTGCTAACCAGGATTGTGTCAAAAACTGTTAGTCTTTTATGTTTTTTAGAAAGGAAAATATGTTCGGATGAACATGATTGAACATCGATGAAAAGCCTCTGTTCAGGCCCTCAATGTTGTTGTTGATCCTGGGTTGATCATTAATAATTCAATAAGTTTGGTTCCTCGTGCTTATGGAGAAGTTTGGATTCTCTCTTCTCCTTCCATGCCTTCGACAGATGTATGTATCTTCGAAGTAGCGGAAAAGCTATTGAAGAATGGTTAAATTTTTGTTGCATAAACAAAAATCCTCAAGCGCTTCGAAACATGTAACCACTTTATTGACTGGGCAAAACGCCAAAGCAGGCAACATTTTAACTTGCATTCTCATTCCTTCGTTTTCATTAGACTTCCAGTTCCAAATTTTGTATTTTGCTCCAGATGGATTGACATAAATGATAAAAGCAACATAAATGTTGAACAGTTGGGGACAAACTCTGGAATGAATTAATTGAGGCTAATTCAAAGTCGCTCATAGGGTATAGAGCTGTCAGTTGAACCCTGATTGGATTCACACGCCAAACAATATCATAATTATCTCTCCTCTTAGATTGCATTAGCACAAATAATACTGGAAAAATGTAGTTACTGTAGGCTGCGTGAATTGTTAATAGCTGGAAAAATATGCTTGGAACAACTGTTAACGTTCCGTTGAAACACAGACTTTGGGTTCTCGCGAGTAGGTTAATGTTGGCGATAGATCCAAAAATAATTACTATGCTAGGCTCGGTATTAACGCTGTCGTAGAAAACAAACGGTTCGTTTTTTATCGATAAAATTCAGCGATAATTTCAAAATTAGCAACCGATCACGGGAGAGTATAAGGATGAGTCGTTCTTCTTTTTTTGACATTTCTGATATTCGATCGCTCTTGTGGTTAATAAATAGTATGGATAATATTTGTCTGCTGCAGGGATAAAATTACAACAGATCGAGGGTTATCGATTGTCGTCAAAGATTTCTCACTTATAGAATGGTTGAACATTTTTTTGCCACAAACCCAGCGTTCTGTGCATGTGAGTGCGGAGATGGATGCTCCAGAATATCTGTGGCTGACAGGTTGGTTTTCAAAGTTTAAGGGCAGGTTTTGTAACTGCCTCATCACGAAATTTTAGCAGATATTGTCACGTAAGATTTCCTGAATGAATGGTTTTCGTAGATGAGGCATGGTTTACCTTTCTCCTTTGTGATTATTTGTAAATTCTGACTATAAGAGAATGTAAGTTGACATATTTTAATATCGTGATTAACCGTTTTTATCAAATATAAAGAAATATGCAGTTTAATAATCTTCAAATTTGGGTAAAAGTTGCTAATCTATACATAATTTAAGATTATATAAATGCGGAAAGATATATAAAATTACTAATATTCACAAGGATATATAGGGGCTTGAAATCTGATGAAAAAACTATATTCATTCTGGTTATATAATGTAGATGGTAATAAGACTTTGATATTGTTATTAAATATCAAGGAGGCGGAGATATTATTGACTAGTAATTAATAACATTCTTCAAATTCTGTTCTTTTGTTTACATAAAAAACTCAAGTTATCAATATTTTATAATTCTTCTTTATCAATAAAATGTAATAATTAATCATTATGCACTTTAATAAAAAAAGAGTGATATTTTGAACAAGTTGAATTTACGAGTAAACGAAAATTATATTTAGAGATATCAAAAATATTTGGCAATGATTTTAAATTGTTTTTAGAATTTGTCCTGTACAATAACCAGAAATATTTCTACACAAGAATCATCACAATTTATACATTTGATAAATTCGGTCGTCTTTAATCTCTTAACGTTAGACTCTACGCTGAGTAACATACAATGTAAATCAGTTTTACCCAACCGGCATTTAAATTTGGCACATCACTGTTTTTATGTGTAAATAGTAAGATTTTCAAGCGAAAATTCAATAAAAAAATTGGAGCCATCATTCATTTGATTGAATATACATTCTTTTTTATATTGTTAAAAATTCAAAGATTAACCTAATTTTTGTCAAAAATAGTCTTTAGCTATACAAGCTGAATTCTCGGTTGAATGGAATTTTTGTTAATTTTTAAGCAGATTTACTCCAGTTAAAGGGCCTAATTGGTTCCAGAGATGTGTTCGTCATGTGAAACACGACTTTACCCTCAAAGAATTTCCTATCAATTCGTTGCAATGTCAGAAAATATTTTTTTTAAAATGTCGACCAGAATTTTTAAGCATAAGGCATGTGCAAAGCACGCACAGAAACAAAGATAACCTTTTTTTATAGATGAGATAAAAAATTTGGTGTTGATATAGTAAAAGTAGTGGCGACTTAAATTGCCTAAGATTTTGATCGGTTCTATCTTTTAGCTTTACTTTTCTTCATTTAAGAATTATCATTTGGCAGAGGTAGCGGAATAAACTTTGCCTGTTGTTTTGGTTGCTATTAATTAGTGAAGACTATCCTGTTTAAATTTAAATAGGAAATGTTTAGTTACAGTGCCAAGTTTTGTGGTATGTGAGACTAAAAATAAAGTTTGAGAAGTGCTCCGAAATAAAATCTTAGCAAAAAAATAAATTAAATTAAACCTAACTGAAATGAATCAAATCTTTCCTTCGAATAAGTCATTCAAAACTCAGCTGGAGGATGCAGATGTTTTTTACCAAAAAATTCTAATACCAAAGGTGAGTATAAGAAGAGAGAACTAAGAGGAAGAATAGAGGTTTTAAAAAAGTTAGTCGTGTGGGACTTACATTATGCGGGGTTATACTGCGAAATGAAAATCCAAACTATTATATGAAGGTCAAAAACTTGAAACTTAAAATTCATGTGAGAATTTACAAAATTTGCGCAATTGCCGTTGCGCAATTATCCTATCGCTCAATTGCCTTTGCGGAATTGCCGTTGCGCAATTATCCATTTGCGCAATTGCCTTTGCGGAATTGCCTTTGCGCAATTGACGTTGCGGAATTGCCGCTTTACGATATTACACAGTGGCCTTTCTCTTGCATCATGGTCTTGATTCTATTAATTTTGTGTAACTTCACGTTGTCCATTATGAAAATACATTCATGTATTCCACTGGAAAAGAACCGTTAAAAAGCCTTCATAAAGTATCCAAAAAAATGTTCTTTATCGAATGGATGATCCTGTGCCTTGAAGAATACCAGGAGTCCAGCATCCTTGAGATGAGAAGCAGACCAATTTAATTTAATCGAAATTGACTCAATAGAAACTAAACCATTTGAATGTGATGGCGATTACCGAAATATGCTAAAATACAAAAGAAAATGTTATTTGCGAGAGAAACCTAATGAATAGATGTATAATTTATTATTATTTATTTTATGCTAAATATTGATAAAATATGAGTTAAGAAATGTGAAGGACCTGATCGAAAAATGACAGACTTAATCGGGAAACCTTATATTGCTATATAATGTGAAAAAATTTAGAACGTTGTATAAACTGTTTACCTGTTTTGAAAAAGATGACTGTCAATCATGTTCGTATGAATGCACAAGTAAATGAACAACAAACAATCACTGATAAAAATCTGAAAATAACCAGAAATCCCTAGCTTACTTTTTTTAAATTATTCATTACGAAACGTATAACCTTAATCTGTTTTAGAGGAGAACCTCAAGACGAATCTTGATATTATGATAACAAATACCCCCTATGTTCTGATTTTAAGTTGAAAGTAGCGTGTACACATACAGGCTATTCGGCAATACCTAGTTAAACATTCTTTTCATCTCATTCTCTGACAGAATATTTCAATAAATCAGACATATTCTGACACAGATAATGACACCTTTTAATTTTTCAGAAATTTAGTTCATGTCATCGAATCGCCATAAAGTTAATTTCAAAAGTTACCTCAATTTTATGTCATAAACCACTACCATAATTTTTATAAATATAGCCAATATCACATATAATATTAAAGGTGAAAATATTCACAAAGAAATACTACTTTGACAATTTAGATGGTATAATTTACTCAATAACTTGATTGTGTTGAAAAACGGAACATTCACACCGATAGTCTTATTTTTAAAAAACCCTTTGTGAGACAGCGATCTTCTAGTTTAATTGAGAATACCAAGGTTTTACCGGTGTTCGAAACATCGGGGATAAGGCTTGTAAAAGGGATGCAGAGTTATCTTCATGTTGTTTCGATACACGGCAGTAAATAAAATCCTAATTTTTCTACTGAATATCATGGTGGGTGAAGTTTTGATCACAGGATCTGACTTTAAATCTCATCAATGATAAAAGAGAATAAATAAAAGGAATGTTCTGCCAAGTTATCTGAAAATTTGGCGTAATTAAATATTTGTTGACTACCATCCACAAAGATAACCTTCGACTTAAATTCTGAGTCACGTGCGTATATAATTTTAAAATCTAGCTTAATACTTTGGCCTAATTAATGAAGGAATTTTTTTATAGGTGGGTGTAGTGATAAAAATATTTACATGAAATTGTATATCGGGTTCCTGGGTATTGAAGTTATTTCGGGTACAGATTATTGATGTTTTTAACAGATTAATCTTGGAATTCTTTAAAATGCTTTTAAGATTAGTGGTCAACTTGTCAAGATTCCAAGCACATGGGACATATTTTCCGACAATGGCACAATTTCCGAGTAAATCTCCAAGCATAATTCATGTATGCTTTTAAATATTTTGTATTTCTTTCAGATAAATTCAGCTGTTTTTGAGGAGAGCTTGAATAAGTAAAGAGCTGATTAATTCAAAATCTTCAACGAGAAATATTCTTGATGGTATTGATCAATAAATTGAGATAAATCTATATCTCTATTTACACGATAGAGTGGTTTTAACGGAAACCGTGTAAGTTAAATACCAAATGTACAGGAAAATGGTAGATAGGTTCATAGAAACAGTGTAAACTATGATAAGGATATCATAAGAACCAGAGAATGTTTCTCGCCGAATGAATAGTTTCGAAATTTAAAACCATACTCATTTAATATTCAGCCTCATACATTGTATTCCAATTTATTTCTAAAGTAAAAAAGATAACTCTTTGGGATCATCTGAATAACAAATTTGGAACAAATACACGAAAATTAAGAAATCCTAAACAAATAGTAAAACAAGTTCATATTTGTCATCAGAATTTCTCAATTAGTGCTCATTTATTTGCTTCACCTTATTCTTCTGTCGCTTGTTATTCATAGATAATTCCTTAAATGTTGTTAAGTTGGTCGTTTGTTGATACTATGAAATCACCGAACATCATATATTTAATTTGGCACTCCTCTGTATGCACTTCTTCCATTGAGAGAGTTAATGTGTTTATTTGATTAATACTTACTGATTAAACCTTGACTTTAAATAAATCTCCATTTTTACCAGAGAAGTTTTACTTATTATGACTTCATGAGAATAGTTTCAAAATGGAAGATCGAAATTCTGATATGAATCAAGTTAACCTTCGACTAAAAACAAAACTTGAATTCATTCTCTGAATATTTTTGGTTTCGTTTGATGTGTAAGGTCAGTATATGTATAACACACCTTTCCCGAGGTTATCCATTAACTAAATTTTTTAAATGCATTTTTTTAGTATACGCAAACTCGAAATTACAAAAATTATTACAAAAACAGCGTTAATCGAGGCATAGGTGTAGTATATTTAATTAGAAATACTGTCTCCATTATTTCTAATTAGTTTAAAAATTCTTTTTAGTTAACTTGTTACAAGCGTTGAGCCATAGTAAGTGAATTAACTACTAATAATATATTCTAACAGGATTAAGCTCCTCGACATGTATCAAAGTTACCACTGTAATTTCTCAACAACCAAAGAATAAGATAACTCTACTGGCCAACTTGGAGTTTTACTCGAATTTAATTGAAAATGTTTGTATAAATCTCTCTTCCCAAGTTTATATCAAAGGAAGGGTGTATGAAATCATCGAGGAGCTTTGGCAGTAAATACGAGATGCAATGATGATTATATCCTTCGAATATACTTCGAAATTTGTTTAAATTATGCATAAAAGAATTTTCAAACTTATAGAAAAACGGAGACAGTATTTCTTTTGAGATTTTAATTTGTTTTATCATGTATATTATTCGTCAACATATTGCGCGCGCGCCGAATAAAAATGGCCAAATATGCTCGCTTTTCGTAAAAAGAGTTTTTTACTCTGTGATGCGATGATAATTGTAATTTAAAATAAAAATATTTACACGTGTACAATAATTATCTCGGAACAAAAAAACCAAAAGGCTGTTTACAGTTTTTCGCGTTTGCCACACCATTTAATTTTTCCTCAATTTTTTCATTTCTGGTCTGTTTTCAATATTGCCTAAACTATTTTCAGAGAAGTTTTGTTTCTACATTCGCCAGTTTAGGCTACTCTGTTTTTCCAACCTCAAACCCGAAAAAATTAATTTATACTTTAATAACACTAGAACCACATATTATTTTGAGGTAAAAATTCGCCCGATCATGTAAAGAACGATACAGATATACAATTAATTACTTTTTTTTATTGAGATACAAGAAATATTTAAGGCAAAAACTGTTTTTCCTCTTTTTTCCCATGAGTGTAAGAATCTATATGATTTCAAAAATTGATTTTAAGGAAGCTGATTACCAAAAATGGAAGATCTCCTTTTATAATGTTGGATATCGTAGCCAATATGATTCAAGATATTATGCTCAGAATAGTTTTTATCAAACAAAGAAACTTCTAAAATGACGAAAAAATGTGGAAGATCTCACCTTATTACCTGCAGGTCAAACTGCTCATGAGTTGAAACTAATCTAATTTTATATGATAATTTCTCATATGAAACATGTTTATTTGTAACTTTATGGATTCTTTCAGATCCAAGACTAGCCATCAATTTATTGTTCAATGTAGTATAAACTGTGATTAATGAAATCCACTAATTATCATTACTGCATTGGCATACTTTAGATTATATCAGAATAGGAATATGAAAACAACACTGGTGATTAGATTTGGTACGAACCCAGGATTGGATGCTTTTAAAAATCTCCTACTCTTTACCTGTTTTTACATTCAATGCTGTTCATGTGAAAATTCAAAACGGGACGTCAAGCATAGAATGCACGAGCAGATTGATTCAGATGAGTTGTTTTTATCACAATTTAAAATATACTTTTACAAAGCTTGATCAATATAACTTACTTTATTTGTTATCAATCATTCGTTGATTGACATCTAACTTTGAAGCCAAAAACAGATTTTAAACTTGTTCAAATGTTATTGTTACTTTGTGGTAAAAGTAATCTAAATTGTGACAATATTTGTTATTCTGTTCGCTTACTGTCTGAAGGGTAACCGAATTTCGTGTTCCACGTGGCCGTATTTGACCGTATAAACGGGTTTAAACATTTTCGTTTGCGATTTGAACACATCTAGGTGTTACAGGGTTTTCATTTACTATCAAGCATGATCCATTTGCTATCGAGCATCCTTAGCGTTCAATATTGCGCAGCCTAACATTCAAAATTGCGCACCTGAAAACGACATACGTGATTTACGGCTAAACGAGTCTACCCATTATTTATTAATTTATAATTTTATTAAATGGGAAAATGAGTAAATAAGGTCCCCGCCCCATAATGCAAAAACGCCGAAATTATTTAAAAAAATATTCAGACCTGTTTTGAACAAGCAACTTTCTTGACCGTCAAAATAGACGTTCGGACGGAATTTTTCCTTACACGCATTGCATAATTTGTTTTCTCAGAAATATCACAAGTGAATTTAAACTTTATGATGAGCGCTTTTTATTAATGCTCTCCAATCATTATAATAACCAATCCTGCATTAGAAAATTTGCTGGTAAATGTTAATTATTTACCGGTTTTGGGGCCAATAACGGCATTCGTGACGACCAAAAGCGGCACTTTTTTAAATAAATTTGTGAACATAAAAAATAACCGTATAGACGAAAATGAAAAAGTTATATGTTCAGCATGCATGTTAAACGTAAAAAATAGTTACCATTACCTGGGTTTCATCGAAAGAAGCGGGCTGTGCCGATGAATAGTGTGAAATGTAACAAGGAATTTAACAGAAAATCAAAAGAAGTAACAAAAAACAGTTAAATTAATAGATGTAGTTTTATTTTCAGATAGGCACAACTTTAGTTTTTAAGAATGTCGTGTTCGTTAAGTCACATATTCGAAAAAAATTGTAACTATTTTTTAAATTGTACATGCATGCTGAA